>JAKUCV010001683.1:4118-104112 GCA_028386065.3 Turnera subulata | reverse complement strand
TTGATAACCACAAAACACATCATGTTCAAAATCACCTAGCATATCACATATACAAGTTGATTCCTACACATACTTAGATGATCATATCACATATGCATCATTTACACGGTTTAAGAGCGTCACAAGTGGCTCCGCTACCACTGTAAGTTTCCCTAGGCTATATGACATTCATATAAAAGCAAAAGATGCAGCGGAAGACGAAGGGAAACAACCAAGAACACATGTGAAGCTAGTAAACCGTATAATAATTTTACATACCTGTAAGGTTAGGATCTTTCACCTAACTTGTGTAAGGAATCAGTAAGGGCAAGAAGAAGACCTGCTCCTCTACGGTATCCACACGAACCGTGATAGCTTGGAGTCGTCCCACGAAACAAGCTTCGAGCTCCCCGGATTGATGTGCTAGCAACAAAAACGGGGCTGTGTGTAAGGTGTGTTTTTGGCTCTTCCTTTCTTTCACAAAGAAGAAGAGATGGTGGTGTATGTGTGTAGTCTGAAAAACCTGCACAAGGCAGGAGAGGGGAGCAGCAAAAAACGTGAAGCCAAAGCCAAGCAAGGAGATGAATGATCTAATCACTCAAAACCAAGTGGAGACACAAGATAGTGCAAGTCATGGCCTACCACCTTTGGCCCATCACCCACTAAATCATATCTTAGACAAGATAATGCTGCTCCCATCATTCTTTCCAGCACAACACACACAACATTCCACTCATGCCAGATCAATAATTATTGATCCAAAACCGGCCCCGGTTCAACCATGGTCCAATCATAGTTCAACCACGGTCCAACCATGGTCCAACCACGGTTCGATCATATGCTCGAATTATCGGTTCTATGTGTGTGATCCTGTAGGCACTTGTAACGTCCGGCAATGATTGTAAAATCTTATTTTACAATCATAAACAAAGAGCGGCGTCTAGCAACACATCATTGCTACCCGAACGACAAGATCAGAACTGATTCACTATGCCTCGGAATATGTCACCGTCCTATCGTCCCATTATCAAGATTATACCGAGACATGGAAACGTCAATCTCGTATATGTCTAATCTCGGTTTCTTGATCCTCGAGTTAACTGTATAAAACGGATACCCGTGATATCATCATATCACCCTATCCGAGCTTGGCCATGCATTTAACAGTTCAACTCTATCAAGAAACCTACTCGATAATATACCCGTTATATAGGTCGGACGAATCCCCTCTTGATCAATCAAAACCCACTACATACTCGTCATATACCCAATGATTACCCTTACGTCCACCCAGTTACGGATGACTAGGAATAATATCAAAATACATGATTCATATGTTGGATACCTTGATGATCTCAGGTCGGAGGACAATACATCTAAAAGAAACGCTATCGACATACATATAACGTTCCATGTAGCATTCTTATATGGGTCGGTCCGGTCAACAAGATCCCCATCTTGTACCCGTATGCAGAATTCGTAACTCATACAATCCTCAACATACGCTAGTCTTATTTTATTATTACAACCCAACCATAATAATAAACGACTAGGGACTTTAAGTATATACATATCAAATACATATACACTAGGGTTATATATATGTGCAAGCGATTATCTCATAATCATATATATATAGGCATAGCCTCAAATATGTATACATGAATACAATCATCCATAGATTGGTTTTTGGGCATATTACTAACAGCGGCGCTGTGTGTGTTAGTCGAGAGAGAAGAGGTGAATTCGGGAGAGACGAACAGAGGAAAGCAAAGAGGGAAAGAAAGAACAAGGAGTGGGGGTCGTTGCCTCGCACGATTTGAGGAAGAGGAGTTGTAGGAGAGGAGAAGAGAAGAGGGAGAGAGAGAAAGGAGATGGGGCGCCGTCGGGGAAAAAAAGAGAAAGGAGGAAGAAGAGAAAAGAAAAGAGAAGAGAAAAGAAAAAGAAGGGAGCGGCTAGGGTTTGGCCGCCCTAGTGGACGACCTATCGTTCCACTTAGGCGCGGTCAACCCCCTGGTCAACGCGTCCCTCTTTTTTTTTTTTTTTTAAACCAAAACGATGTAGTTTCACTGAAACTACTTAGAAACTCATCTCCCAACTTCGAATCCCGATTTAACTCCAACGAGGGTTTGATAAGGAAGGGACCCGACATAGAACCCAATAATTCGTGGTAAAATAATTTATTTCCTTGCCCAAAAATCTGGAAATTCCTCAAGGGCAAAATTGGAATAAAAATTCCATAAATTAAATTATGAAAATTTGGGGCGTTACATTGCCGGTCTATGGACCAGAATATTAAAGAGCCTTGAGAAGAGAACACTGCCCTGAAATAGAATGTCAATTTTTCTATCCCTTAGACCGAATACCTGAGTAGGCAGGGGGACTACCTTAGATGGAGGCTTTCTGAAGTAGAGGATGCCTTACTCCAAGCTAGTTGGATAACCTCCAAGCTCAAGCAGCTATTGTGCCTTTTCGAGAGCCTACCCCGACTTTCCCCTAAATGGCCCTACCAACGCCACCCTTTGCTGCTGAAGCTATCCCAGCCATCCAGGACCTCTTGCTGCCTTTTGAGTTCTTAAGATCTCATTGGTACATGTGTGGGAATATATTTTCCTTGCCAGAGCGTTAACTTAATTAATGGCTCAATCATGATTTTTTAATTCCATGTGTAACGCTTACCCCCATATTGATGCCATTCATAGCCCCCTTGTTACCGTTAACCAATGATGGCCAATAAATTAAACAGTCCTAAGGATAGCATTGCACCAGAGGTAAAAACATGTGTTTCCCCCTAAGACTAGAAACACTAGACTTAGCCATTCCCGTAGTGCGGCTGAGGTGGGGCACCAAGCCTTGGAAGGGAAAACTAGAGCTTTGATGTGTGCAAGAAGAGCTTGCTGGTCTATGGACCGAAATATTAAGGAGCTTCAGGAATAGAATTCTACCAAGAAGGATAAGGTTCGGGAGCTGAAAAAGAAGGTTGATTTATTTGTCCCTGAGAGTGACTACCTGCGTAGGTGGGTGAACCACCTTAGATGGAGGCTTTCTGAAGTAGAGAATGCCAACTCCTAGCCTAGTTGGCCAACCTCCAAGCCCAAGCGGCTACTGTGCCATTTCAAGAGCCTGCCCTGATTGCTCTAACCCAAGTCTTTGAGTTCATAAAATCTCCTTGGAACATATATGGGGTTTCCTTTACCTTGCCATACCGTTACCACAATTAGTGCCTCAATCCTGTCCTTTTAACTCCATGTGTAATGCTTACCTCCATGTTGATGTCAATCATAACTCCCTTGTTACTGTTAACCAATGATGGCCTGTAAATTAGACAGCCCTAAGGATGGCATTGCACTTGTGGAAAAAAACATGCGATTCCCTAGGAGTAGAAATGCTAGACTTAGCCATCCCTATAGTGAGGCTCAGATGGCATACCAAGCCTTGGACAGGAGAACTTGAGCTTTGATGTCTACCAGAAGAGCTTCCTGGTCTATGGACCGGAATATTAAGGAGATTCGAAAAGAGAACGCCGCCCTAAAGGATAAGGTTGGGGAGCTAAAAGGGAATGCTAATTTATCTGTCACTGAGACTGAATACCTGTGTAGGCGGGTGGACTACCTTAGATGGAGGCTTTCTGAAGTAGAGGATGCCCTACTCCAAGCCTAGTTGGCCAACCTCCAAGATCAAGCGGCTATTGTGCCTTTTCAAGAGCCTACCCCGATTGCTCCATTCCAAGTGGCCCTGCCAGCACCACCCATTACTGTTGAAGCTATCCCAACCATCCAGGACCTCTTGCTGCCCTTTGAGTTCTTAAGATCTTGTTGGTACATATATGAGTTCGCCTTTTCCTTGCTAGAGCGTTAACTCAATTAATGGCTCAATCATAATTTTTTAACTGCTTAGCCCCTTGTTGATGCCATTCATAGCCCCCTTATTACCGTTAACCAATGATGGACTATAAATTAGACAGGCATAAGGATAGTATTGCACTACTGGTAAAAACATGTGCTTCTCCCCACGAGTAGAAACACTAGACTTAGCCATCCCCGTAGTGAGGCTGAGATGGGGCACCATGACTTGGAGGGGAGAACTAGAACTTTGATGTGTGTAGGAAGAGCTTGTTGGCCTATAGACCGAAATGTTAAGGAGCTTCAAGAAGAGAACACCGCCAAGAAGAATAAGGCTCACGAGCTGAAAGAGAAGGTTGGTTTATTTGTCCCTGAGACCGACTACCTGCGTAGGCGGGTAGACTATCATAGATGGAGGCTTCTGAAGCAGAGGATGCCAGCTCCAAGCCCAGTTGGGCAACCTCCAAACTTAAGTGGCTACTGTGCCTTTTCAAGAGCCTGCCCTAGTTACTTTAACCCAAGTGGCCCTGCTAGCGCCACCTCTTGTTGCTGAAGGGTATCCCAGTTGATGAGTGCACATTTTTCACTCATTTCACGTGTTCTTTCGACAATTTTTAGCTTTCAAAATGTTGTTATACTATATTTCTGTCATGTTATTAGCATTTTTCTCCCTTTTTATCCTTATACTTCCTTTTCTTCAGGTTTTAACATTTTTATGTAGATTTTAGAAATAAATGTTAGATTTCCAGACAAGATGTGCAGTTCCAGCATAGTCCGCCTATGTGAATTGTTTCAGCATGGGCAACTTGTGGACACGTGGCAAGATAGGATGAAACCTCCCAAAATTTGGGCCAAGTATCCTCATAAGTATAGTCCAGAATCATGGTGAACCAATTTATGGTGGCCCAAAGCCCATTGTTATGAAGAAAAGAAGAAGGAAGTAAAAGCCTAACATAAAGACATGTTGTTCACATGAAAACCCATCCATCAATTTCCAAATTGCATGTGATTTAGATTATGTCATCCAAGGAAGACTTGGTCTAGTACCATATGGCTTCATTTGCAAGAAGCTGGACCACCTCTCACGTTGCATGAAAGGTGGAGGGAAGAATTTGTTTTGTTGGCTAAATTTGGCACAAAGAAGTGGTCTTCCACTTCCTATTTTTGGCGCAAAGAGGGGAGGCCACACATGCTCCCTTTTTGTCTCCTCTGGACCATAATTCCAGCCACATATACTCCTCTCTCTTTACTATATAAAGGACTACACAGGAAGACAAAGGCATCAAGCTCTACATTGCTTTTTTCATTCGGCAAAAATACAAGAAAAAGTAGCACTAGTTAGCTTGGAATTTCTCTTCTGATTTTGGCTTCTTGTAAACACTAGAATTCTAGTTTTGCCATTTTGGGAAGCATTTTAGCTTGGAAGTTCTCATCTATTTTGTTCAAGGTTGGTTTTATATTCTTGTAATTTATCTTCTACCTTGAATTTAATATGACATTTTATTTTCAAGTGTTTGTTGTTTTCTTTATGTCTTGCTAAAATTCTTGTCTAGAATGAGGGGATGAACTTGTTAATATCTTTCACGCACATTTAACTAATTTTTATTTCTGAATTTATTCTCTTTTAATTCGGTTATGAAACTTCACTATGTTAATTGACTGGCCATCCTTCACCAAAAATCTATATTAGGAAAACGATAAGTGACAGCGTCGTTTGCCTATAGAAAAAATATAAAATGGGCCATAAATACCGACCTCGAAGGAGGCGTGCTTTTTGTTGGAGATTAAGTAGGTAAATTTCTTAATGCTCTTAGTTCATTTTATCACTCGCACTACGAGAGTAGGTTATCGATCTAGTTTAAATCACCGTTTCTTAGATGGAGGCTTTCTGAAGCAGAGGATGCCAACTCCAAGCCTAGTTGGCCAACCTCCAAGCTCAAGTGGCTACTGTGCCTTTTCAAGAACCTTCCCTAGTTGCTCTAACCCAAGTGGCCCTGCCTTTGAGTTCTTAAGATCTCCTTGGTACATATATAGGGTTGCCCTTACCTTGCCAGAGCGTTGTCTCAATTAATGGCTCAATCATGATCTTTTAACTCCATGTGTAACACTTACCTCCATGTTTATGCCATTCATAGCTCCCTTGTTACCGTTAACCAGTGATGGCCTATAAATTAGACAGCCCTGAGGATAGCACTACACTAGTGTAAAAAACATGCAGTTCCCCATAAGTAGAAACGCTAGACTTAGCCATCACAATAATTAGGTTGAGCTGCCACACTAAGCCATTAAGGAGAGAACTTGAGCTTTAATGTCTGCCAAAAGAGCTTGCAGGTCTGTAGACCGAAATATAAAGGAGGTTCGAGAAGAGAACGCCGCCCTAAAGGATAAGGTTCGGGAGCTGAAAGAGAATGTTGACTTATCAGTCCTTGAGACCAAATACTTGTGTAGGCGGGTGGACAACCTTAGATGGAGGCTTTCTGAATTAGAGGATGCCCTACTCCAAGCCTAGTTGGCCAACCTCTAAGCTCAAGGGGCTATTGTGCCTATTCAAAAGCCTACCTCGGTTACTCTTCCTCAAGTGGGCTTGCCAGCGTCACCCTTTGAGTTATTATGATCTCTTGCTGCCCTTTGAGTTATTATGATCTCGTTGGTAGATATGTAGGACTGCATTTTCCTTGCCAGAGCGTTAACTCAATTAATGGCTTAATCATGATCATTTAACTCCATATGTAACGCTTAACCCCATGTTGATGACATTCATAGCCCCCTTGTTACCTCAACCAATCATGGCCTATAAATTAGACAACCCTGAGGATAGCATTTCACAAGAGGTAAAAACAGGCCCTTCCCAGAAGTAGAAATGCTAGAATTAGCCATCCCTGTAACGAGGATGAGATGGGTTCCAAACCTTGGAGGAGAGAACTAGAGCTTTGATGTCTGCAAGAAGCGCTTGTTGGTCTGTGGACCTAAATATTTAGGAGGTTCGAGAAGAAAAGGCCGCCCTAAAGGATATGGTTCGTGAGCTGAAAGAAAAGATTAATTTATTTGTCCCTGAGACTGACTACCAGCATAGCCAGGTAGATTACCTTAGCTGCAGGCTTTCTGAAGCAGAGGATGCCTTACTCCACCCTAGTTAACCAACCTCCAAGCTCAAGCGACTGTTGTGCCTTTTCAAATGCTTGTCCCAGTTGCTCTCCCACAAGTGGCCCTACTAGTGCCACCTCTTGCTTCTGAAGCTAACCTAGCCATCCAGGACCTCTTGCTGCCTTTTGAGTACTTAAGATCTTGCTACATATATGGTGTTGCCTTCCTTTGCCAAAGTGTTAACTCAATTAATGGCTCAATCATGATTTTTAACTCCATCTATAATGCTTACCCTCAAGTTGATGCTTGCCCCTCGTTACCGTTAACAAATGATGGCCTATGAATTAGACAGCCCTAAGGATAGCATTGCACCAGAGGTAAAAATGCGATTACCAAGAGTAGAAACACTAGACCTCTTGCTACCTTTGAGTTCTTAAGATCTCCTTGAAATATGTATTGAGCTGACGCTAAGGTTAGTAAATTAAAATTTTGCCAAATTTTTGTTAGAAGACCAAAAAATTTTTGCAAGAAAAATATTCATAAGAGAAAACTAAAGAGAAGCGACAATAATATTCCTTTAGATTGTTGGAAACAAATTGGGAAGAGAATACATATCCTGAGGCGTGCTAAGTACTGTCGTAGGAATATTTTTGTTGTAGCAAATTTCCCCAGGAATCGACAGGTTCTTCCGTCAATAATAGCATAAGAACAAAAACTACCAAGGATTTTTGTAAAGAATCCAACCCTAGTTAGAAAACAGAGCAGAGAGAAAGGAGAGAAAGAAAGATTTTCTCTTAACTAGTGTTTCAAATGTGTTAGAGAATCATACTTATAAACTCAAAAAATCTTATGGTTGCTCATGATGTTAAGTAGATATTTAAAATACGGATTTAAAACGATAAAGTTGCACAATCCAAACACATGAACTCTCTTTATTTGTTTCAAAGAAAATTGTCCTAAAATGGGCAAATTAAATGTCAGGAAAATAATAATGGACAAGTATTAAAACTGCGATTCCATTTACCACTTCATTCTATATGGATCAAACTGAATCCTGTCTCTCCAATGTCTCATTGCATTTTTAATTGTTAAGAAGTTTTGACTAAAACTAAACGACAAATATCTTTCAAAATACTCTTCAACAAAACAAATTTTACTATTTTTAGCAGGGATCGTTTTAAACCTTCTTTGTCCCTACAACTTTACCTATAAAAACAATTCAAATTACATACTCTGAAGGAGAAACATGATGAATATATTTATTCACATTATAAAAATAACATTGTTAATTTACATGTTTACTCTCGCAACCTCCAAGTTTATTCCACTTTTCCATTAATTTATCAGCATTCTTCTAGTCCCAGAATGATACTGGATGTCAGTTTGAATATATAAGCATCAGCAAAATGCTCAAAGAAGAATAACTACAGTAAGAACAATTATTTTTAGACATAGCAATCTTAATAATTAGAGTTCGAATATGAAAAGAATAAAACTGACTTGAAAAAAATAAACTACACCACCTGATCCTGTTTTCCCTTTTTCTCCTTGAAGAGTGTAACCCCTAGCAACAATTTTTCATAACCATATCTAGCCTAGTTCATATATTTTATAGACTATATATCCTAAGTAAGTTGAACATAGCGCTTAATAATTTTAATATTAGGGCATGGGAAAATTGTTGTTCCAATAATGTATATCACAAATAATCGTTGAAATCCTTCCTTGGCTCTATACTTAAAAAGTTTATTTTCTGAAAAGCTAATTGCAATATCAAATCCTCACTTTTCAAAAATGTGGAAGAGAATTAAGAAACTTGAGTTACCACACATCATAAGCCTATAATATTGTGCTTTTTGCCAATAGTATTATGCTTATAAAGCAAGAACTCAATAATTGCATGAAAAAAAAAGTTATAGTCAAATTTTTTTCCACATCAAGAACTTACCAACATCACAAGTTGTCTTTCTATTTATTTTTTTAAGTTTGTATGGCTTTCTTGCTTTGTTTAGCATCTTCTCCTCTTTGTGTTATGTTTGTTGTTTATCATTTCTAACATCAATTCCAACCTTTCAGCTTTCGAATCCCACCGTCCAATAAACAAGTTTCATATAGGAACTAATAAACTTATACAATCAATAATAATATAAGTATAATGTATCAAGTTTGTACCTCATAATTATGAAAGTGAGGAGGGGAGTTTTCATGAAACTTCAACACATAAATACCACAGTTAAATATGCAAAATTTGGGTGAAATAAATTAAAACAATGGAAATATGTCATAATATTTTTATTTGCTTATAAGAAAATTTAATGAACTAACCTATTACATTGTTGAGGAACATCATTTCTGAAGGTGATTTTAAAATTTTTTGAAACCAACAATGTCTCCAAATAGCATCATGTCCAAAACATTGAACTATAATGTGTTATTTAGCATTAGAAAATGCGGTCAATTTATCATACAATATACAATAAAGTTACTTACCGCCCGTGGTATAGTTTTTTATGATGATTGGAAATTTTTCCAAAAGAAAATGAATCACATATTTCAGCTATTCTCATTTTCACACGAAGAAAAGAAAGTGGTGCCCGAAGATATGATCGAAATAAAAATTTGTAATACATTCTATGTTAAAACATATTCTAAACAAATTAGAATTTCATTTGATCACTTTATTTATCATACCTTCTCCCATATTGTCAAATATGTTCTTCAATTTCAACCTTTCAAATGTCTCTTTAAACTCTTTGTGGATACGTCAATATATAGTCCTTATAACATACTAAAATTAAAAATATTATCATGCACCATTAGAATAAGAACTAATATGACTTATTTAAATTAATAACAAGCTTAGAGAAAAAAAATAGAGGCATATATCAAGTTTCGCGTTGATCTTCAGCATTTTCTCTTTCCAAAAAAGTCCAGCATCGAGAATAAAAATCGGTAATCTATGTAATAAATGTTAAGCGGTATTTTCTGTATTGAGAAATAATTTTAATATTTCAATATAAAAACAAATATATCACACTAACATACCGCTGAGGAGAACAAACCTGTTAGTTTTAGCGTTCTAAAGTCTTTACTTTTCAAACCATAATCCATACAAAAACCCACATATGCCGCACAAAAAGGAACAGTAATATCATAAAGCCTAGAATACCAATCATGTAACTAAGACTACTAGATTATAGTATACGTACTCTCTTTCACTATATGCAACATACATATACGTGATGATCATCTCCTCGATAGAGACTGGATATTTGAAGTAGAAAGGACCAACGATAAATAATTGAGGAATAACTTCTTTGGGAGAAGCAATATTTTTTTCACGTTTATTTCATCACCAGACTTTTCCAGTGATAGTTTTTTGATAGCCTGAAGAATAAATATCACTTAGTATACTATCAATTGATTTGCTTGTAAACTACTATTGATCTTTATAAGGACATACTTTTTTTGTCGGTTGCATAAAATCTAATTTCTTCTTTAACGGGTCCCTGGAATTCGTTGATATTTCAACCTTCTTCATTGGTGTATAAGCAAATTTTTGTTCAATGCATTTGGTATGTGAAGGAAATGTGGCTTCTTCTTCTTTGTATGGAGGAACATTTAGTCCAATAAGTGAAGTGGTCTATTGTACTGCCAAATGATGCTAATTCTTGGGACAAGAGTGCAACAAAATATTCCCTCAAGCTTTCCGAATGGTCATCCATTAATTCCTTGAAATATTTCTTAAATGAACTCATCGTATCTAAATTCATGATGACTTCTACATTAGTTGGTACATCACTTTTGTTGGAAAAAATTGGGAAGCGAATAAATAACCTAAAGGCGTGCTAAGTACTGTCCTAAAGAAATATTTTGCCTATAGCAAAGTCCCCTTAGGATTCAATAGGTTTTTTCGCCAAGAATAGCAAGAGTACAGAAACTGCCAAGGATTTTAATATAAAAACCCAACCCTAGTTAGAAAACAGAGCGGAGACAAAGGAGAGAAAGAAAGCTTTTGTCTTGTGTTGTGTTTCAAATAAACTAGAAAGCCATATTTACAAGCTCAAAAAACCATATGGCAGCTCATGATGCTAAACAAACATTTAATGCACGGATTAGAAGCAGTGAGCTTACACATTCCAAATGCATGAAATTGCCTTTATTTGATTCACAGAAAGTTGTTCTAATTAATGTAATGGGTAAATTAATTGTTAGGAAAATAATACTGGGGAAGTACTAAAACTGCGATTCCATTTGCCATTTCACTTTACATGAATCAAAACTGAATGTTCTCTCTGCAGCGTCTCATTGCATTTCAAATCAATAACAAGTTTTGACTAAAATTGAATGACAAATATCTTTTGAAATACTTTTTAACTCAAAAATTCCCCACATGTTTCAAAAGAAATAATCTAAAATAAAATAAGTCTTAACCTGGTGTAATGTGACGAACCTACTTTCCGTAGATTGTGAACCATGCCTAGACCGATAAGTCTTAACAAGCTTTACTTATCAGTGTAACAAAGTGGTTGTTATAAACTGATGAACACTTTGGTGCTATCCCAGTTTTGCGCATTTCGGCTGTGCGCGCACCTGGAAATTCATCAGTGCTGTAGAGGTGCGCCTGGAAGTACAACCGCATAGGAATGGCCCCATAACACTCATGTAGGTTATCCCATCAAATGTATACTGCATCTTATACACCACCCATAAGGGATATCAAGATCATTAAGAGTATACCTCTTCCTCATAATTATTGTAGTATAGTACTCTTTTCTCACACCATGGAAAGGGACAAAAATTCATGTACTAGAATGGAACAAGTAGATTTTTGGTCCCTATACTATCCTCGATCTTGAAATGTCAGCCCTCTACCAAAATTTTATGGATTTTGGTCCTTGTACTACCTCAAATATATGGTTTTTGGTACTTCTGGCCATCGGGCGACTGTCGGAGATACGTGTCATCATATTATTTGCCCACGTCTTCATGTGGGCCCCCACCAACCCGGGTTGACTGGGCATTGCGAACAGGTTGTCTTTCTAGTTGATCCGGGTTGGTGGGGCCCACGTGATGGCGTGGGCAAATAATATGGTGACACGTGTCTCCGACGCTCGCCCGATGGCCATAAGTACCAAAAACCATATATTTGAGGTAGTACAAGGACCAAAATCCATAAAATTTTGGTACAGGGCTGACATTTTAAAATCGAGGGCAGTACAGGGACCAAAAATTCGCTTTTTCCGTACTAGAATAATTGATTGGTGACTTATTAAAACCTATATGAACCTATTTCAAGGAATCTCCGATCACAACGTTTGGGTTGCTATCACTATTTAGTTTCAAATAGGCATTATTAAGTGTCGCTCCCCTTGATATTCCATTTATTAATTCTCATTCGGAGGTTTTGTTAGAGGATCCGCCAAATCACTTTTGATTTCACATAATATATGAAATTATTACATCTCTCAATTGCTAGTTGTTTAACATATAATATCATAACTCTATGTCTTTATTCCTCTCATTATAAGTTATTCTAGTCATGTTGTGCATTGCCTCTTTGAAAGCCCAACGCATAGAGATACGTAGAGTTAGATTTATTCCAACAGAATATTTGCTAAAAAAATTTTTAATCGCATAGCCTCAGTGTCAGCTAACTACAAAGAAATATATTCTTTTTCTCAATTTTTATTCCAGAATTGGCAATTGTTCTGACTTAGTTGATAGCCAGATAAAGGCACCATCATCTGTAAACTTTACCTGCATAAGAACTAAGAAATTAATTTAACATCATTATACATTCAATTAGTGCAATGCCGTTTCACTACAATATATACCACTATTCTGTAGTATATCTCAAATAATTTTTAAAATTCACATAAAGTAGCCCCATAACTGTATTTGTGATTGTGTATACATTATTGACTCAATCAGCCCACAACTACAAATTCTTAACAGTTTGTGTATACTCACAGTAAATTATCGGATCATCTCCACGTTTGATTAGAATTTAGATCATAAGGGAATACTCATTAGTATGATAATAAAGTGTCCAAACTTCATAAAAAGTTCCTTAATTAAATATTTGTGACAGTATTAAGCTACCACATTTTCTTATAATTTTAATCCATACATAATAATTGCTTCACCATCTAAAATTTAAAAGCAAGAAAACCAATCCAACATTATATGTAACAATAATTTTTGTATAATAAAATGAATAAAATCAATATTTTATACACAATCAGTAGTCTCTAGATTTAAGAAATTCCATAATACTGAATATAATCGTCTCATATATGTAAATGTATTTTCACAAAATTCCTAACTTCATGAAATAATCATCAATAATTAGCGTCTGATTAAAATCTTATTTCAAATATTGTGATTTGATCGACTCTAAAAATAACCCATGTAATAAAAATATTTTTCACTTTATTTTCCCTTCTCAAAATTTAGCTTATAAAAATTATAAATATTCCCACATTTTAAAAAATTTCAAGCTCACTTCTCAAAAATTTATAATTTAAATTTCCACAAGAATAATTTCAAATAAATTATTCAATAAATATTTGTCACGCCATAAATTTATATATTCACAAGACCAAAGATGTCTCTAATAAAAACTTGATTACAAAAGCCTTTAAGAAGCATACTAATTTGCTAATTATATACTCGCGAGATTATACTTTAATCCAGAATTTTTCGAATTTTCTCAACAATTTCATATAATTTTAATTTATAACAGCATTAGGTATATATGAGAGCTAAGGTTTAGCCAAATGTGAATTTTTTTAAAAAAAATTCCTTCAAAAAATTTTAATAATTCTTGAACCTCAAAACCAATCATATCTTTCTTCTTTCCTTACTATAGTTTAATTAAAAAAAAAATTTATGGTAAAATCTTAATGCACCACTCAATTTTAATATTGACCAGAAAACAAACTTAACTCAAATAGTTTTCATTTACCACATTTTTCACAGTTTAGGTTTTGAAAAATGATTACTACACTAGTATTGTCTCCTTCAACCAAAATAACTTATTTTGACTTAGGAGAATTGTCATTTCTCATCCTATTTCTACACTAACATAAAAAAATTATTTGAGTCTTAGACTAGTAAAATAAGTATCTGTGTTTAAATTAAGATTAGAATTCACATCAGAACTTTAATCAAAATTTTTATTAGAAGACATACCTTTTACCAGGCTAGCTTTCGTTATTTTCTACTCCATATATGCAATGTTGATTTCCCATTGCACCTTTTAGTTTTTCTTCCACTATTAACTTTGTAAAAAAAATAAGTCCATAAAAAATTCTTGTGAGAACAATACTAATAAGAGAAAACTTTAAAAAATGAGACAATAATATTCCTTTAGATTGTTGGAAGAAGTTTGGAAGCTAATACACAACCTGAGGCGTGCTAAGCACTGTCCTAAAGGAATATTTTGCCTATAGCGAAGTTCCTCCAGGATTTAACAGATTCTTTCACGAGAAATATTAGGAATATAGAAACTACCAAGGATTTTATAAAGAACCCAACTATAGTTAGGGAACAGAGTAGAGAGAAAGAAAAGACAAAAAGCTTTTCTCTTGAGTTGTGCTTCAAAAGAGTTAGAGAGCCATATTTATATGCTCAAAAAATCATATAACAACTCATGTGCTAAACAAACATTTAAAACACAAATTAAAAACAATGAACTTGCACACTCCAATTGCGTGAAACTGCCTTTACTTGATTCACGAAAATTGTCCTAATTAATGTAATGGGCAAATTAAATGTTGCAAAAATAATAATGGGCAAATATTAAAACGGCAATTCCATTTGCCATTTCATTTTACTTGAATTAAAACTGAATGTTGTTCCTCTGACGTTTAATTGCATTCTAAATCATTAAGAAGTTTTGACTAAAATTGAACGGTGAAATTGTTTTGAAAAACTCTTTCTCACAACATTTTTTACTGGATTTAGCAAGGATCATTTTAAATATTCTTAACTCCCACAATTTTATCTATAAAAGCAATTCAAATAAAATAGTCAGAAGGAGAAAAATGCCGAATATATTTATTCACATTATGAAACTAACAATAGTAATTTACATGTTTACTCTCCTGACCTCCGAATTTATTCCACCTTTATTAACTTTTCAGTATTCTTCTGCTCCCAAAGCGATAATGGATGTAATTCTGTATTGCCCATCGTATAAGCACCAACAAAATGCTCAAAGAAGAATAACTACAGTAGCAACCAATATTTTTAGACACACGAATCTTAATAATAAGAGAATCGAGCACAAAAAGAATAAAACTTACCCAAAAAAATAAAGTACACCCGCTAATCTTGTTTTCCCTTTTCTCCTTGAAGATTGTAACCCCTAGCAACAATTTTTCATAACCATACCTTGTCTGGTTCATATAG
This sequence comes from Turnera subulata, assembly GCA_028386065.3. Classification (NCBI taxonomy): domain Eukaryota; kingdom Viridiplantae; phylum Streptophyta; class Magnoliopsida; order Malpighiales; family Passifloraceae; genus Turnera; species Turnera subulata. The sequence goes on along the minus strand of JAKUCV010001683.1, from coordinate 88,789 downwards.
TTTATAGACTCCATATCCTTAGTAAGTTGTGCAACTTTCTATTGTGTGGCACACATAAAATTAAGTGCAAATTAGTAGTGTGGGAAACCCATTGGTCAAGTATTAATGTGGCAAACCCATTGGTCAAGTGTTAGTGTATTCTAACAGTCACTTGATATTATGAGGGTAATCTAAAGGTCACTTGATATCATGAGGGTAACCCAAAATACACCTGATGGGGGTTTATAAAAAGAGCATGAAGGGATGGGTCCTCTCTCAACTTACATACATTGTTTGTTACCATCACACAGCGTTAAAAAAAAAAAAGGATAGAGAGAGAAACCTATCTTCTCAAGAAGTGTGCAAAGTGAATGATGTGTGCATATTTTACACACATCTTTGGGTATATTTTGTGACCTTTGACTCACAACTAGTACTTATATTTTTATTTTAAAATTATCTTTACTTTATTTTTATAATCCATATTGTTCTAGTGTCTAAATGTTTTTGTGCAGAAATAAGGTTTAATGGACTGATTTTGGCTAGATGTGCAATCTAAACATAGGCAGCCCTTGTGATCAGATTTCACATAACAAGCCTATGTACACGTGACCAGCCCATGTTGACCCACCCAAGAATCTGTTAAATATTTTCAAGAAATTATTAAAGAAATTCCAGGAGAGACTTTAGCCCACATATAGGCCCAAAAGTTGCTAAGAGGGGAGGGGTGAATTAGGCTTCAATCTTTTTCGGACAGAAAGATTTGGTTTCTTCGATACCAAATCTTTGTGGTGCAATGTGAGTGCTTAGAGTAGAAAACGGGTAAGGGAGGTAGAGAGAAATTAACACAGGTGATTTAGAGTAGTTCCCCCTCACTAGGTACCTCCACTACCTAAAGGTTCCGTCCTTTAGTATTTGAAACACTCACTATACTCAGGTTTTTGGGGGATCAACCTTAACCTTTGCAAACACAAGCTTTTCTAGACTAAGCTCAAACCTTTACAAGCTTTTCACAGGCTAAGCTCTAACTTTACAAGCTTTTCACAGACTAAGCTCTACCCTACCCTCAAATATAATCCTAGACTTGTGTACCTAGCAAAACTAAACCAAGTCTTGCTTACAAATTATCCCTTAGAATGTATTTCGCACAGTAAGCATAAAAACCAGATCAGATACCAAATCTTCAAGCACAAGTATACACTCAGATTTTGCACAATTGCTGGGATAATCTACTAGAGGTTTAAACGACCCTCTTTATAGAATTTGAATGTGGAGGATAAGCTCCTGCAACGGCTCCTTGTACTCCAATTGACTTCAATTCATAAAAGCTTCAGTTTGGTGCCGCTATGCAATGTTAACTCATTGGTTGTAAAGTATTACCAAATTTGGAAAGTTTGGACCACCTCTTGGAGTTAAGTAGGAGTTAGGTGGGAACATCTCCTGCACTTCCAAAAAGTATTCCCTCTTACCTGTTCATCAATTCAAACGGTTGGAAGTGGAATTTAAATGCTTGCAGGACCACATGCAACTTGCACAAAAGGTTGATAGCGACAACTCGCAGACATGGTATCGATAAAACTTATACGTCGTGTGTCTGAAGCATGGTATCAACAAAAACCATAATTCCTCCTGTAAGTGAAAATCAACACAAGCAGAGCTAACAACACACTTATAATTTGTTAGTCATGAAAGCTAGATAATCAACATGGTTAATCATAATTTAGCATTAAGAGGTGATTAACCCATATTTTTGGTCAACAAATTTCACTTAGGAGCTTTTCAAAGTTTGTTACATAAAACCAAGCTTATGTGGCCACCACCTTCACCATAAGTGGAAACCAACAACAAATGGACAAAGGACCAAGTCCTACATGCACCACCTGTACGTGAGAATGGCACATGAAGCAGTCACGGGTGGCCATTTAACCACATGACAAGCTCATTTGTACCACCTTTTTTGGCACGCAAGTGGTGGCATAAGCCACAATTTTTGGCAGGATGTGAGGATGCTTACTAGCCACACAAATCATTCCCTTTGCACTACAAATACTTGCGCCCTCCATCAAGCAAGGACGATAAGTTTCAGACGGCAAAAAGCTCCAGTAGTCTTAGGCTTAATTTATTTTTCCTTTGTACAAACACTTTGCAATTTTAGCATTTAGTGGAAGGGATTTTGGTCGGGGATTTCGTCATTGTTCAAGGTTGCTTCATCAAGTGAAATTAATTTCTCTACCCTTGATCTTTCTTTTATGATGTATTCCTCTTTAATTACAAGTTATTATATCGAACTAATTTTCTTATCTAGGATTAGAGGATTCTCTTGTTAATTATTTCCATGCTTATTTAATAAAATAATTATTTCTTTATTTTTTTCTTTGATCCTTCTAAGGTTCTTGACTATGTTAGTTGCTTGATCACCAATTACCATAAATCTATAATAGGAGAATGTTTAGTGACAACGTTGTTCGCTTTTAGAAAAACTTAGTTTGGGCTTTACAAAACCGATAAGAAAGGAGGCGATCTTTATATTGGAGAGTTTTCCAGTTAAAGTGTTTAATGCTCTTAATTTACCTCGTCACTGGCAAATGGATGGTGGACGTAAATTGAGAAGGGATTTTACGGCACTACAAAAGTAGGTTATCAATCTAATTTAGGTTTACCCATTTGTTTCAAAGAAAATTAAATTTCACAATTTATTAATTCTAGATTTTACACAAACTAGTTGTGTGGTAACAGAACTTGACCTGACTGTGTTAAGCTTAATTGCATGGAAATTTTAGCATGGAATTCCCCGAAGTCTAAGATGTTTATCGTTATTGAATTTAATTATTTTTATTTGCTTTTTTTGTTCTCTGAGTCAAACATCAACTCCTCACTATTATCGATTTCTCTAGATAATCATAAATTGCTTGGTTAGTGGTACTTAGCGAAGATCCCTATGAGACGAACATGAATGCTACAACACCCTGTATACTAACTAATGTAATACTGTTTTCTTGATGTTGTCTTAGAAACCTAGAGTTCCATCAAATATCACAAGGGTTATGAAATGTCCAAATGTTTTCAATATGGACACAACATAAGAAATTGTGTTAAGATATGATCATGGTAGAAGATGAAATTCTTTCAAATGTTGCTACCTAATTACGATTTCATTGACAATTTAATGGTTCTTATGCATAAGGGATATGGAGGGAATGGGAACTCAATTGTTCCAAACTCGACTGCCGAGATCGATGTTCCTAACTCAACAGTACATATCGATGTTACTAACTCAACAAGTCAGATCAACGTGCCTAACTCAGGTGCACAGATGAATGTGCATACCTCATATGTCCAGTTCAATGAGCAAACACAATTGGCAGAATGTGTTAACACTTATAAGAGGATGAATTGAATCAAGAACCTCATCAAGGAGGAAAATTGATAGACAAAGTAAAGGGAACATAGTAACAAATAATGGCAATTTCAAGTGAACAACTTCAAGTAGTGCAAGCTCCCACAAATAGAGTTATATGGTTCAGGTATGTTGAGAGCAATAATAATTGAATGAGAAATTTAATTCATGTCTACCAATTTGTTGCATGACTATAATTGATGCATTCATTTTTCACTGTATGATAGGCATCCTCCCAGCAACAACGAGATGTCAATGCTATGCGTCCTAATGCACCAAATCTTCCTACAACGGGTGGTAGAGGTGGTCAAAATTGTAATTGTGGTGGTAATAAAAGGTTTAGCTTTGAGGTAAGGGGAGTTATTATTATAGAATTTGGATTTATTGTCACACCTTGGTTCAGTTTTTATGAGGAAAAGAAAAAAAAAGTAATAATAATAGCAAAGGTGTGTACGGAGACTTGAGCCTAGGTTCTTAGGTATCCAAAACAAGCGTGTAACCATTGAGCTAGTCTACTAATTTGTTAATTAAGGTGTTGATGTTTACATAAAAGATTAGAAAGTTAAGGTGGTTTTGAAAGAAATAAAACAAATAAAGTGTCGGGAAGGGTCTAGAGTAGGAGGAAGAAAGGTTTTAAGAAAGAAAGAAATAAAAGAGGACATGAGAGAACGAGGGTGGGGAGAAAGAGATAAAAGCATGGTAAAAATAAAAGAAGGAAGAAGAGAGCCTAAGAAACAAACCAGTAGGAACAAGAAGGAAGAAAAGAAAGAAATAGGAAGATGAACAACAAGGAGGGAGGAAGAAGAGTGGATAGAGGAAAGGAAGAAAGAAGAGATAAGTATAGGCAAATAAAAATTAATTGGTAAAAGGTGTGTTATATAAAGGAAGTTTGTATAAAATTGCAAAAGAAACCGATGGGAAGCACACAAGGTGAGCTGTGCTCCAGCTCTTGCAACATAAAAATTATGGTTGAGGAAGAAGAACACGGGTTTAAGTTTAGTCCCTCGAATTTTGTAAGTCCTTATAATTTAGTCACTAAGTTATTTATATTTTCTTTTCAGTCCCTATTCGAAAGGGATTTTGGTTTAGACCTTGTTGAGTGAAGGAATTTAATTAGTGATGGTTAGTGGATAAATTGTTAGAGATTGTGTAATATGTACAACCAAATTTCAAGTCGAGATGGCAAGGGTCTTAGATATACACAAGGAGGGAATGAACAGTGAGGAAACATTAGTAACAAATGTTCAAGAGTTAGTTCGAACAAGGATGTAAGGTGAATGGTTAAATCCCTAAGCTTTATTCTGGTTTTTGAAGACATGTTATTATTTGTGCTTTTGCATATAAATATTAATATATGTTCATAATTAGATTATTATGTACAAGAGAAGAGTTAAATGTTTTTAGTATCTAGCAATGTTCATGTAGTGGGTTTAATGCTTTTGGAGCCGCATTCGGTGCACATCAAGGCTTTGGGCTGTGTATTGAGTGTCCCTTGCCCTTTGGGGGTTGCTACACACTTGTTAGCATAGTCAAGTTCGCCTGTAGCTATTCACGACTTTTGTCGTAGCGTCACATCATGTGGTCATCACTAGTAATGTATCCCGGGAGAGTAATAAAATGATTTGTCATGATATAAAGTCAGTTTTATGTACTAAGTAATTATATTTCAGTTTTATTTATTTATGATAAGTTAAGTATTCTTCACTACTTATTGGGATTTTAACCATTCACTGAGGGGTCTGACCCCATTATTTTTACTTATTTTTACCTGTGCAGCACTCCTAGGAGTGAGTTTCGGCCAGAGAAGAATAAACGATTTAAGGTTGGGTTTTGACTTAGTCTTTGACGTATTTTTGAACATATCTATTTTTTGTTAGTTGTTGTATTGTATGGTATTGAGGGCAGATTATTGTTGTCAGATGGTTGGTTAATATTATGAAGTGCATTTTGAGCATAATGAGTTATTTCATATTATTCGGGATAGTCCTATAAATAGAGGAGATACTATTGAACTTTTAATTGTATAGTAGTTATACGTAAAGTTTTAAGGATATGTTAAGGATACTCGGGAGCAAGGTGTCACATTTGTGGTTGAAAATGTGAGTATTTATTATTTGTGGGTTTCTGTGTTATATTGGTGTCACACTCTTAAATGTGGGAAAAAAAAGACTTGAATTGAATTGTGCAGCCTTTGTGTGTACTACAGCCTGGAACAAGGTACCGGCAAAAAGTATTCTGACCATGGACAAGCTGCACAGTCAAACAATGCTAGTGCATAGTTTGAAGTTGTAGACAATTCACCTACTTCGAAGGTTGCTCCTCCATCTATAACTAACAATTTGGGTAGAGGCACAAAAACTGGACGATCATGCAGCAAAGGTTCAAGAGGTGGTAGAGGATCTAAGGGTCGTGGTCGTGGATGGATGCAATGACTTCCTCAAATGGTTCTGCTCTGGTCTATTGAACTGGATTATTGTTACCGTTTGAACTTTAGTAGGGATGGTAGTAATCTATTAGTTTTTAGCCTTTCTAGCTTGGATGTTATTAAGATATTATGTTATGAATAATGCAGGCTATTGCTTTTGGATGATATAAACATGCTCCTGCTAAGGATCTGTTATATTTAGATGGTTGTGAGAAGTTATTAATGTTTGCACTCTATTGCTTTTGGATGTAGAATATAAACATGGTCCTGCTTGTGCTATGTTAATGCAATGACTTATATATTATAGAAGTACTACTTGTGTACATAGTTGAAGATCTTGCAGAGTCCGAAGTTAAATATCTACGCTTGGTCTCTTTGGGGTTATTGGATGAAAAAATTGTCCATGATTATCTACGTATACCCAAAGAGGATGTTAGTTGTTAGTTGATAACTAAAGCAAATAATAGTGTCAGATAGATATCTAGTCGTCACGGTTAGATGATGATACGGCCAGAGAAGGTAGTCTGGGTCCGTAACGACCCCCGTGTTTTGTTTGAGCTCTTAATGGCTCTAGACCCGTAACGGTCATGTGGTATTGGTCATGTGGCTCTAGCTATTAATGGCTCTACCTAGTATGGCTACCGCAGCACGACCGACCTCTGATTTGTGACAGAGGCCGTAATAATAAAAAAAGAAAGTCAGTCATCAGTTGTTAATGACTCTATATGTTTGTATACCACTGTCTGGTCGAACAGAGAGCCTAGCCGGATATTTGTCTGGACTAGATGCTATTATGTGCTTGTTACGCTTTATTATTTATGTTGCTGAGTTTGATGTTATTGCGGTTACTTGTATACAGTAGTTTATTTATATATAGTGAGACAGTGATTGGTCTTACCACTCACACAGTACATGCAGGTTAGTTGATCACAGATCAGGAGTGCATTACGACAACTGCAGGGCTTCCTCAGACATGACTTGGATCTATTAGTTGCGTTTGGTTTTGCATAAGCCGTCACTGAATTTGTAGTAAAAGCTTCCACCGTGCAGATTATGATGTCTCTGTATCGGGTGATGGGAGCTTGATTTTGTGTCTGATTCAAGATATTACTGTGATGAATTTACTCTTTCATTGTATGTTGGCCACATAGTGGCACTATTCACTATAAATATTGTATAATGGTAAAATGGAAGTCCGGGCATTTCATTTTGGTGGCGGAGCAGATGGTAGGTCCTTGGGTGTTGTTTATTTGTCCGTGTACGTAAGTTTGCTCCTCATGATTAACATATTGCATGCATATTCATACAGATAATGCATTATGGATCCAGTCGAGGGACACCAGCCTGCTACAGAACATCATCATAATGATAACCTGTTTCATGATCAAGTGTTGGATGCCTAGTTAAGGGTGATCTGGTACTTGATTAAAGTGAAGCTTTTGAAAAGATGAGTTTTGGTAAAATAACTCTTACAGCTTAGGCTGGCGGCAAAGTATGGTTATAAGATATAACTGTTGTTTTTAGAAAGTTTTATTTAACTATTATAATTTTGATGATGAAACTCCATCGAAGATTCTATTCTAAGTCCTAACATGCTCACTGAACGAAAAATCTGTGAAATCAAGGGATCTTGAGGAGGCAAAGAAGTTTACTTTGCTGTACCTATGCATTGGAAGTTTTGGCATGTGCATCGATAAGAACAAGTAATGTTTTAGTTCTTTTATCTTTAAAGTGATGATATGATATGACCTTGAAGATGTGGGAAATGATGATTTTTGGGTACTATAGTTATTTATGACGTGTGTGAGTGCCCTAACCAAAATTCATTGGGCCTCCTCACCACCTTCTTCTTATTCATCGTCCAACATCTTTGGAGTCACCACCCGAATTTTATTGTAGGACAAAATTTAGGGAAAAACCTATCTTAGGCAACAAATGAATCCTTAGGGCAACTAAATCAGCGAACCAAAGATGTGAACCCGGGGGTTCATCACAGATGAGAAGGTGTTAGGCACCCATCCATGTTGGGGCGAAATTATATGCAACTATCAATCAATATATATGCCTTTTAGGTGTGTGCAAATAAGGAAACCAACAACGAAAACAACAAAAGTCAAACTGAAAACAAAGATAAAAAAAAGTAAAATAAAATTGAGCTTGCACTTAACCACTACAAACTGCCAAAGTACCCCCTATTTATGGGTTCAAAGCTCACGTAGTAATTACATTCATCATATATTGATCATAGCATCATCATCAGAACAACACTTTAACAACAATCAATCAACAAAAAAATTGGATCAAATTACCTCTTGAAGCCCTCCTGTACCTCCTATGCACTTTCCACTTCTCAACAGAATCTTGGCCCGAGTCCAAGCAGAAATTCGATGTAGAAGGAGGCCGAATCAGCATAGCAAACTTGTAGATCTATTTTCAGCTTTCTAAGGACATCAAGATCGCAGCAAACTGACACCTACAACTCCAGATATTGCGATTCTTCCGGGACTGCTCACACTAGAACCTTCATCTCGGGAATCACCTCGTTTCTCCAACAATTCACCTTGACCCGCCTCCTTCTTGCCTTGCTCTTGCTCTCCTCTCGCTGCTACCTTGTAGCTACTTTCTCCATAAGATTGCTTCAGAATCTCAGCCCTTACTAGGGTTCCTAAGCTTAGAAAGAGAGAATTCTTTCAAGCACCTATGCTTATGTGTGTATAGAGGAGGAAGAGAGAAGTTGCGTTTTTTAGGGGGTATGAAGGGTCCTATAGATAGTGTTCTGGTGGCTTGATGTCCAAACTGGTCTAAATGTCGAGATTGGATCCCTAGATCCAACGATTGAGGGCCAAAATCAAGAAAAAAGGAAAAATTGCAAAAATTGCGAAAATAGGGGATTCGTGAACGCCCAGCCATGGCAGTCATCTCGTGGACACCGCAACGTGCTGGCGGTCATTTCGTGACACCCGCTAGGCGCTGGCGGTCATGGATGCTTGACCGCCGGCACCTGTTTCCATTCCCGGTCTTTCCTTTTTCGATTCGATACTCATTATTCCAACACTACTTGATTCTCACGCCCTTCCTAGTTAGTCTTTTACCAGTTTTCTGCCCCAAAAGTCATCCTAACTTGTCGCCTACACTCATCACTCTTTCTATTTTCTTTACTTTCTCTCCGCTGCACTCTATTTACCATAAAAACACTAAAAAACCATAAAAAGAAATATTTTTATTCTTAATTTTGTAGAAAATTAGGATTAAAAGGCTGCTAAGTCCTGTGCTCTTAATGGGCTAACATTGCTGGAGGGTTCATATTCTATTGGTCCAGACTTTTAACTTATTTTAAACTTAAAATCATCTCAAAAATTTCCAAAACAAATAAAAAGCCTAAATCACTAAAATATCCATCTTTTATTAAAATCGGACCATAACTATATATAAACTTAGAATTAAATCATCTCAATAATCCAAAGCAAAATTTATTAAAAATCCGAAAATAGCAAAATACTAACATTCTATGAAATAAAATCATAGACACATTCCAGCCGAGGATTAAATCATCTCATTAATCAACACACAAAAATATTTCTATAATTCGAATTAATAGAATATTAGTTGGTCAAATTTGGGGTGTTTACAACGTGATAACTTGAGCTGAGGATTTGAATTGATATTCTTGGAAATTGTTTGATGTTGGAGGTGATTAAATCTTTTTTTTTAAAAAAAATAGGCGGTTTGATGATTTGATGATTTTGATAAATTATTTAAAAAGCTATACTTGAAGTTTTGTTCTATGCTAATGCCGGTGGATTTGCAAGAAAAATATTATTTGATGAATAATTATGTAAGTAATAAATTTTGAAGTAATGATCAGCATGGTTTGGGAGATATAATCAAACATATATTTGGAGAATAATGGTGATTCATGGGTGATAATTTGGAGTTCAAAGATTTGATGAAGTGTGGAAGGATTAATGATCATGATAACCATATGTATTGAGATTTTTGGGTTTGGCGGCTTATCGGGCGAATTTTAGGGATGAAATTTTTTAAAGGATGGAAGACTGTAACGGCCCGGGTAAAATTTTTGTAATTTTATCCTTACAGTGGTAACTTGATGGTTTTTGGTAATGCATTTGTTTACTCATTTTTAATGATGTATTAAATATATTCTTAAAAGAAATGATACATTAAATAGGTTCTTCCAGTAAAATCTAATTTCTACTCTGGTTATATATTTCAGATGGTCTTTGGAATTTATTTTGATATTAATTGGTTTATAAAGATTATGAAAAATTGTTTTATTTTTAAATAAAAATCATATTAGTTTGGAACATAAAATTTGGTATCCATTTAACTAATACCATAGTTTTAAATGTCGACATGACACAATTATTTGTCTGACAATTTTTCTTTTTCCTCCCTTCCCATTTTTCTTCATTATTTTCTCCTTCTTTCCTTTATATTTTCTATTTCTATTAAAGTTCTTTGCTTTTAATTTTTTCTCCACACCAGCCATTCCCCACATCTTTTTTTTTCTTTTCACCCTTTTCCACCATGTGGAGTCCTAGTAGTTATATAAACACATTAGATCAGTTTAGTCAAGTTAACAAAAACCTACATGCGCGCGATGAAAAGAGAATCCATATTTATTTTATTGATTTTTAATTTCGTAAAACCCTTATTTTTCCCCTTGGCTTTTTCAATACCGCGCCTACTCTTCCTTCCTGTCACCTCCAGCCAGCTACAACTTATTCTGTGGAAGTGATCAATTTAAAACTGGTGGTGTTCTTATAGCTGTTAAAGTAGGGTTTATTGGACAAGTAAAGAGCCTCTTTCGCAGGACTCCATCAATCAAAATTTGCATCATTCTTATATTCTTTCGTATTCTTCATAATAAGAACTATGACCTTTGTATATATCACAAAACAAAAAAGTTTAATTAATGTTTAATTCAAATTTTAGGGGTTTTACAAGAATCGATCAATCAAAGTTTGCATTGTTCTTGTATTATTTTGTATTATATATGGTAAGAACTGAGGTCTTAGTACATATCAGAAAACAAAAAGATATAGTTATTATTCTAGGTTCGTTTGATGCAAAATATTTTTCCAGTTATTTGCTTCAAATAATTTTTTTAATAAATTGTACTTAATATGTGTTTTTTTCACTTTTACCATTATATAGTACTGGCACTTTTGTCGAGAACCAACTCTTAAGTAAGACGTTTAAGTAAGACTGAAATATTTTTATTCTCTGTTAACGATCTAGGAGTACTAAAGAATGACATAAACAATAAAAAACACTTATAACAACCTATAATGATACTGCAACTAGTCAGGTATGTAATTTATTATTCTTTTATACCTAAATGCAATTGTAATTTAAATATAATATTTAGCAACATAAAATTAATGAATTGATTATTTTTGGTATAGATTACAAATTCACAAAACGGAAAAGATGCGCTCGAGGTAAAAGGTTAGTTTTTTTGGTCCTTTTATACTATTTTCTCTACTAAAATTATGTAATTTTGAATCAATGATGCATATAAAGGTAAAAAGTCTAAGTTATCTTTATTCCAATTAAAAGATATAGATCAATGTGGCCATAAGACTTATATACCATGGTGCGTCACATTTCTAATAATTTAGTTTTAAAGTTGGGAAGTTTTTCAATTTTGAGGATGAAGCCTATAAGACTTACAATGCATATGCTATTAAAAAGGGCTTTGGAGTGAGAAGGGAGCAAAACATTATAACAAACATGGTGCATTAATACAAAGAGAATTAGTTTGTTCATGTGAAGGACAGTCTTTTGTTTGTGCATCTCTTGAGGATTTACGAAGGGAACGGTTGAAATACAGATGTGGCTGTAAAGCTAGAATTATTTTTGAGGTCAGTAGTGGGATGTATGAAGTAAGTTTATTTTGTGGTGAGCATACTCATCCAATGACACCAGATGGCCGAACGTATTTTATACCTGTAAGTAACCGGGCATGCAAACTTGACAATCAAAATGCAACGGAAAGACCCGGTACTCATGGAGAATCCATGTGAAACAGAGTAAACCGAATAAACAAAACGTACCCGGAAATGGTTGAGATCTTTCACCCAACTATTTGGTTGTATCAGCAAGAACCGGACAGAAATCCTGCTCCTCTACGGTATCCACACTAACCGTCGATAACTAGCTGGAAATCGTCTCACGAATACCAACCCGAGCACTCCCGAACAACAGTGCTAGCTGCAGATTTTCGGGAGCTAGAACATGTGTTTGTAGTGTTTTCTTTCTTTCTCAAAGAAAGGGGTGTGTGTGTGTGTTCTTACAAGTCTGAAAAACTCAGAAAGCAAGCTCATGATAGTCTAATTATCCACACCCACTAATGCATAAAGTAATGGAGACAATGGCCAACAAAATGGTCCACCAACTATCGTGATTATGATTCCATTATCTTGTCTACCAATAATGCATTATCATATACCAACACATCACAACACTATTTCTAGTTCAATAATTCAGACAATTAGTGAACCAAAACGACCCTGGTCCAACCACGGTCCAACCATGGTTCAACCACCAGCTCCAATCGACAGTTCTAAGTGTGTGACCCTGTAGGCACTTGTAACGTTTGGCAATAATTGTAAAATCTCATTTTACATTTATAAACAATGAGCAGTGTCTAGCAACACATCATTGTTACCCAAACGACAAGATCAGTACTGATTCATTATGCCTCGGAACATGTCATCGTCCTTTCGTCCCATTATCAAGATTAAACACGAGACATGGAATGAGTCAATCTCGTATATGTTTAATCTAAGTTTCTTGATCCCCGAGTTAACTATGTAAAGCGGATACTATTGATATCACCATATCACATAATCCGAGCATGGCCATGCATTTACAGTTCAACTCTATCAAGAGGCCCATCTGATAATATACCCGTTATGTGGTTGGACGAATTCCATCTTGATCATACAAAACGCACTACACATTATATCATATACCCAATGATTACACTAAGGTCTACTCAGTTACGAATAGCCAAGAGTAATATCAAAGTATATGACTCACATGTTGGGAACCTTGATGATCTCAGGTCTAAGGACAATACATATAAGAACCACTAATGACAATCATATAACGTTCCATGTAGTGTTCTTATGTTGGGTCGGTCCAGACCACAAGTTCTCTAACTTGTACCCGTATGTAGAATTCACATCTCATATAATTCTCAACATACGCTAGTCACAATTTATTATTACAACCCATCCATAATAATAATCGACTAGGAACATTTTAAGAATAAAAAATATTCTAGGGGTTATAAATATGTGCAAGCGTTTATCACATAAACATATTTAATGGAATAACCTTAATGTATATACATGACTATATACAATCATCCAATGATTGGCTTTTGGGCATATTACACTAACATTCTCCCACTTGCACTAAAGCCAATCATCCATGTTTCTAATACCAATGGATGTAGCATGACCATCATGCTTCCGCTGTGTGAGAGGCATAGTCATTGGATCTGCTACATAGTTCTGAGAAGGAACTTTGCACAGCCTCAGTTATAGAGTCGGCAACTGTTTCTTGCTTGGAACTCTTCCAGCAAACAGCACCACCTCCAAGAAAAAACACATAACCTGACTGCGATCTAAAGTCATCCCTGTCAGTTTGGAAGCTAACATCTGTGTAACCCTTTACAACAAGCTCATCAACGCTTCCATATACAAGGAATGCATGCTTAGTCCTTCTCAAGTACTTAAGGATGTTCTTAACCGCTGTCTAGTGACTTTCACCGGGATTAGATTGATATCTTCTTGTGACACTCAAAGCATATGCGACATCCGGTCGAGTACATAGCCTGGCATAAATGATAGATCCTATTGCTGATGCATAAGGAATCTTACTCATTTGCTCTCTCCTTAGATCTACTAGGAAAATGATTCTTTGAGAGAGGTACGCCATATGACATGGGCAAGAAACCTTTCTTGGAATCTTGCATGCTAAACCTCTTTAGTACCTTGTCAATGTATGTACTTTGATTTAGCCCAAGAAGCCTTTTGGATCTATCTCTATAGATCCTTATACCTAGCACGTGGGCAGCTTCTCCTAAGTCCTTCATTGAGAAATTCTTTGCTAACCAAGTCTTTACAGACTGTAGAGTTGGAATATCATTCCCAATGAGAAGAATATCGTCAACATACAATAACAAGAAAATGATAGTGCTCCCACTAACCTTCTTGTAAACACATGACTCATCTTCATTTTTAACGAAACCAAACTCTTTGATTACTTCATTAAAACGAAGATTCCAACTCCTAGAAGCTTGCTTCAATCCATAAATGGATCTCTGCAATTTGCTTACCTTATTAGCATTCTTTGGAGTGACAAAACCTTCAGGTTGTGTCATGTACACATCCTCTAAAAGATTTCCATTAAGGAAAGTAGTTTTGACATCCATTTGTCATATCTCATAATCATGGTATGCTGCTATAGCCAATAGAATCCGGATGGAATTAACCATGGCAACTGGTGAGAAAATTTCATCATAGTCAATACCATGAACTTGTTTAAAACCTTTCGCAACCAATCGCCCTATAAAGGTAATCACATTACCATCCATGTCGGTCTTTTTCTTAAAGTCCCACTTGTACCCAATAGGTTTTACCCCTTCAAGTGGATCAACCAAGGTCCATACCTTGTTTTCATACATGGATTCCATCTCCGAATTCTTGGCTTCTAGCCACTTCTTAGAGTCTGGACCCGTAATAGCCTGCTGATAGGAAGTGGGCTCATCCTCTTCTATGAGCATCACGTCTCCAGTACGAGTCAAAAGAAATCCATATCTCTCAGGCTCATGCCGAGTCATATCAGACCTACGTAGTTCATGTGTTACATGCACAGGTTTTTCACCGACAACAACTTGTGGTTCCTGTCCTTTGTTCCATCTCAGCCTCTATATCTCGAACTTCTTCAAGTTCTATTTTTCTCCCACTGATCATTCTAGAAATGAATTCTCTTTCTAGAAAAATAGCAGTACGAGCAACAAACACTTTGAGCTCTGTGGGATTATAGAAATAATTTCCTTTAGTTTCCTTAGGATATCCAACAAAGAGGCACTTGACGAATTTAGGGCCGAGTTTATCTTATACTTCTCGTCTCACGAAAGCCTCACAACCCCAGATCCTCATAAAAGACAAATTGGGACGCTTCCCTGTCCATATCTCATATGGTGTCTTTTCAACCGATTTAGATGGAACATAGTTAAGTGTAAAGGCAGCACTTAATAATGCATGTCCCCAAAATGAAGAAGGAAGGTCAGCTTGACTCATCCTAGAACGAACCATGTCTAACAAAGTTCTATTCCTCCTTTCAAATACACCATTCCACTAAGGCGTACCTGGTAGAGTAAGTTGTGATACAATACCACATTACTTTAGATGATCAAAAAAATTTTGGTCTAAGTATTCACCTCCTCGATTAGATCGAAGCATTTTAATACTCTTGCCGAGTTGATTCTGTACTTCACTCTTGAATTCTTTGAACTTTTCAAAAAATTCTGACTTGTGTTTCATAAGATACACATAGCCATATCTACTGTAATCATAAGTAAATGTAATGAAGTACTGAAAACCACCTCTAGCCTGTGTTGACATAGGTCCACATACATCAGAATGTATAAGACATAACAAGTCTGAAGCTCTTTCACCTTTACCAGCAAAAGGAACCTTCGTCATTTTGCCTAATAAACATGACTCACATGTCTCATATGATTCAAAATCAATTGAGTTTAAAAGTCCATCTTTGTGGAGTTTAGAAATATGAGTCTCGTTTATATGGCCCAAACGACAATGCCAGAGATAGGTTTCATTAGAATCGCTTAATCTAACCTTCTTCGTATTAATGTTATAGATTGGTGTTTCTAGGTTTAGAACGTACAAACCATTGATCAAATATGCACCACCATAGTAAATATCATTCAAATAAATAGAACAACAGTAGTTCTTTATTATGAACG
The DNA here is from genome assembly GCA_028386065.3 of Turnera subulata. Taxonomy (NCBI): domain Eukaryota; kingdom Viridiplantae; phylum Streptophyta; class Magnoliopsida; order Malpighiales; family Passifloraceae; genus Turnera; species Turnera subulata. The sequence continues at coordinate 72,961 of JAKUCV010001683.1, read as the reverse complement.
AAAAACCCTTCTTGTCCAGACAAGAAACAGAAATCAAATTCCTACTTATAATAGGTACATAATAGCAATCATCAAGTTCTAAAACCAAACCACTCGGTAAGGATAGATAGTAAGTCCCTACGGCTAATGCAGCAACTCTTGCTCCATTTCCAACGCGTAGGTCTATCTCACCCTTTGTTAATCTTCTACTCTTTCTCAGATCCTGCACATTTACACAAATGTGAGAACCACATCCAGTATCTAATACCCATGATGCAGAGATAAAGATATTAGCCTCTATAACAAAAATACCTGAAGCGGAAGTCTTACTTCCCTTCTGTTTCTTCACCTCTTCAAGGTAAATAGGGCAGTTACGCTTCCAATGGCAAGGTTTCTTGCAATGGAAACATTGTCCTTCCTTTGCAACACCACCTTTGGGTTTCAGCACTTGCGAAGAAGATGAACCAAAATTTTTGGCAGATTTCTTCTTCTAGCTTTTTCCCTTTCCTTTGCTATTTCCAACCATCAATATGCTGTTGGATTTATTTGCCTTCATCTGTTGCTCAATTGTTCCTAACATGTTAAGCAACTTAGACAAGGATTTGTCAAGATGATTCTTATTAAAATTCATGAAAAATTGGCTGTAACTATCCGACAACAATTGCAGGACTAGATCAATAGCCAACTCCTTCTGCAAAGAAAAACCGAGACCCTCAAGGCTCTCAATGTATCCAATCAACTTGAGCACATGAGGCCTGACTGGTGATGACTCAGCCATCTTGCTTTGGAACAATGCCTTTGAAGTCTCATACCTCCATGCCTAGCTTGCTCTTTAAAGAGCATTTTGAGGTGTTCGATCATATCAAAAAAACCCAAGTTCTCATGTTGCTTCTGAAGCTCAGAGTCCATGTTAAGAAGCATAAGGCAAGCGACATCCAATGCCTCATGGACATGCTTCATGTAAGCATCTCTTTCTGCCCTAGGAGCATTAGGTGCCGGTTCATTTGGAACAGGCCCTTCAAGGATATACAACTTCTTTTCTTGTTTGAGGACTATCCTCAAATTGCGATGCCACTTTAGGAAGTTATTTCCGTTCAGCTTTTCCTTCTCAAGGACAGATCGCAGTGATTGTGTACTAGTGTTTTGTGCCATGATAACTCTATAACATTGATCAACTCACACAAATAAGAGTCATGTATACATAAAATCACTTAACAAGGAATTTTTATTAAATGATGCTCCTACTATGAATCAAAATTTGATAAGTAGGCCAAGATCCATATTTCACTACAAGATAAGTCAGCTTTGGCTGATCGCTTACATCATAGTTATTTAGGTAGGCAACTCTTGTTAATTACATCTCATGTAACTCTTGGATAGTTGAGTGAACAACACTTGTTCTTGTCTATCTCATAGACTTAGCTCAACTCTTTGCCTCTAAGTCCTCAATCCTATTGAGATGGCCTAGTTAAGTTCAACCATAATAAGCAGTTTGGATATTACAATTATCCCATCGCACCTTGCTAGGATAAACATTGGCACCTTGCTTTGGCAAAACCTACCAAGTGTTGATCTAAGCAATGATGAGTGCTTATCATGGAAGGCAACATAAGAGGAACTTAATATTTACATCAACATATTATGTTCATACATCACATGCATATAATCAGCAAATCATATATTGATGTTTTGTAAATTTGGAAACCAAGAATACATAAGAACATCGATGTCTAACTTTGAACATCGATGTTTTTTGAGAATCTGATTCTCCGAACTACTTGGCAGTGTTCAAGAACATCGATGTTTAACTCTTGAACATCGATGTCTGACTCTTGAAAATCGATGTTTAACTCTTAAACATCGATGTTTGAGAATTCTGGAACTCGAAACCTTTTGGCAGAGCCCAAGAACATCGATGTTTAACTTATGAACATCGATGTCTTGAAGTTCTGGAAGTTTAAGATTTCTGGCAGTAGTTTTTAAAAATCGATGTCTAAAATTTAAACATCGATGTTTGTCAATTTTGGAATCTCAAACTAATTTGGTAGTGCTCTAGAACATCGATGTTTAACTCTTGAACATTGATGTTTTGAGAGTTCAGCCAAGGCCACTCGTCATGAGAACATCGATGTTTAACTTTTGAACATCGATGTCTTTAAAAATCTGCCAAAGCCAATCTTCATTAGAACATCGATGTTTGTCACTCAACATCAATGTTTGGAAGATCCGGCCAAGGCAAAACTCATGTGAACATCGATGTTTTGGCCTTGCTGTACTAGAACGACAATCGTTCCATAAAAAAACCGACAATTGATTTTTCCTTGTCGAACTCATTCAACTTACTGCCAAGAACACCATGATTGATATCACATACCAATCAAGCGTTCATTGTCAAAACACTTTTGACAAACACCAACCTAAACATGTACCATGTATACAAAATTCAAATTCAACATATCACATATGCAAAAGAATTCAGCATATCACATATACTAAGATGAACATCTAATTCGGTTTAGCGTTTCACAAGAGGCTTCGCTACCACTGTAAGTAACCAGGAATGCAAACTTGACAATCTAAATGCAGCGGAAAGACCCGGTACTCATGGAGGATCCATGTGAAACAGAGTAAACCGAATAAACAAAACGTACCCGGAAATGGTTGATGTCTTTCACCCAACTGTTTGGTTGAATCAGCAAGAACCGGACAGAAATCCTGCTCCTCTACGGTTTCCGCACAAACCGTCGATAACTAGCCAGAAATTGTCTCACGATTACCAACCCGAGCACTCCCGAACAACAGTGCTAGCTGCAGATTTCCGGGAGCTAGAACTTGTGTTTGTGGTGTTTTCTTTCTTTCTCAAAGAAAGGGGTGTGTGTGTGTGTTCTTACAAGTTTGAAAAACTCAGAATGCAAGCTCAAGATAATCTAATTATCCATACCCACTAATGGATAAAGTAATGGAGACAATTGCCAACATAATGGCCAACATAATGGTCCACCAACTATCATGATTATGATTCCATTATCTTGTCTACCAATAACGCATTATCATATATCAACACATCACAACACTATTTCTGCTTCAATAATTCAGAAAATTAGTGAGCCAAAACGACCCTGGTCCAACCATGGTCCAACTATGGTCCAACCACCTAGTCGAACCACGGTCCTACCATGGTTCAACCACCAGCTTGAATCGACAGTTCTAAGTGTGTGACCCTGTAGGCACTTGTAACGTTTGGCAATAATTGTAAAATCTCATTTTACAATTATAAACAATGAGCGGTGTCTAGCAACACATCATTGCTACCCAAACGAAAAGATCAGTATTGATTCATTATGCCTCGGAACATGTCATCGTCCTTTCGTCACATTATCAAGATTAAACACGAGACAAGGAATAAATCAATCTCGTATATGTTTAATCTAAGTTTCTTGATCCCTGAGTTAATTGTGTAAAGCGGATACTAATGATATCACCATATCACATAATCCGAGCATGGCCATGCATTTACAGTTCAACTCTATCAAGAGGCCCATCTGATAATATACCCATTATATGGGTTGGACGAATTCCATCTTGATCATACAAAACGCACTACACATTATATCATATACCCAATGATTACATTAAGGTCTACTTAGTTACGAATAGCCAAGAGTAATATCAAAGTATATGACTCACATGTTGGGAACCTTGATGATCTCAGGTCTAAGGACAATACATATAAGAACCACTAATGACAATCATATAACGTTCCATGTAGTGTTCTTATGTTGGGTCGGTCTAGACCACAATTTCTCTAACTTGTACCCGTATGTAGAATTCACATCTCATATAATTCTCAACATACGCTAGTCTTAATTTATTATTACAACCCATCCAAAATAATAATCGACTAGGGACATTTTAAGAATATAAAATATTCTAGGGTTATAAATATGTGCAAGCGTTTATCACATAAACATATTTATTGGAATAACCTTAATGTATATACATGACTATATACAATCATCCAATGATTGGTTTTTTGGCATATTACTCTAACAATACCTTCAACTGGAAAGCTTAGAAATGCTGAAAAAAGTATTCTTAGTTCCATGACAATTGTTGGTATAGGAGCTAAACAAGCCAACAGATTTATAGCTAATGAGAGTGGGGGTGCACAAAATGTTGGCTTTTCGAAAAAGGTTTCTCATAATTTCATTCAAGAACGTAGAAGAGGCTTAATTAGTGGAAGAGATGCTCAATTTATTTTGAACCACCTTAAGACTATACAAGCACGAGATTCCATGTTTTTTTTTTATGCTATTGGTTCTAATAAAGAAGGTAGATTGATGAATCTTTTTTAGCGAGACGGTATGTCAAGGTTACATTATGATATTTTTGGTGATGTGTTGATCTTTGATACTACATATTGTACAAACAAATATAATATGATGCATGCGCCATTTGTTGGAGTGAATAACCATTGGATTAACATGTTTTTTGGATGTGCTTTCTTATGTGATGAAACCTAATCAATTTTTATTTGGTTATTTCAAACCTTTTTGGAGGCAATGGATGGTAAGGAACCAAAAACCATCTTTACTGGTCATGCTCATTCAATAGGCAATGCTATAGCCAAGATTTTTTCTAGTAACTATCATTGTTTATGTGAGTGGTACATTGAGAGAAATGCCATGACAAGCATTCCTCATTTGTTGAGGAATAAAAAATTACAGGATAAATACTTCCACAACTTATTATGGAAGATAAATTGCGTACCTGAATTTGAATCGACATGGCACCAGACGATTGGAAAATTTAATTTGTTGGACAACAATTGGCTACACAGATTGTATAAGCCAAAATAAAAGTGGTCTACTACATTCAACTGTGATAATTTCTCAGCCGATATTAGATCAACCGGAAGAAATGAGAGCACTAATAATATTTTCACTCAAATGTCTTGCAAAACAATGACACTTTCAGAATTCGTAAGACATTATGAAGAAATATCTAGAGAAATGCGAGATTCAGAATTACAAAATGATTTCATGGGTGTCATTATCCAATAGTTAGCCAAATGCATTGATTGCCTTTGAAAATGCCTCCTAAAAGTGGATGCTTGGATGGTATCTGCTTACACTTGCTTATCTTTAGGATAGTGACAACTCCAAAGTAATTTAATACTCCCTCCATTTCATAATAATAGTCGTTATAGGAGTTGTTATTTGTTTCAAATTAATTGTCTTTTTTTAATTCCAAAATAGTATTGATTGCTTAGTTTCCTATTATATCCCTTACACTAAATAATATATCGATAGAAAAATTGTAATACCCGGTAAATGTCTATCTATATTTATATATATATAATTTCTATTCCTTAGGAGTTAGACCCACGGTTCCAATAAAAAAATTAATTAATAAGCCCAATCCCTTGCCCTTAGGTTCACCGAGTCCCAAATAGGTTTGGTGTTTTATTTATTTAGACGGTTGCAATTATATATATATATATATATATATATATATATATATATATATATATATATATATATATTTGCTTAAGAAACATAAATCTCTATTCTTTGATTATTGCTCTTGTCGTACCTGTAAAAAAAAAAAGAAAGTAAAGAAGAGGAACAACCCTTTGCAGCCTCCATGTTACAGAGAAAACTTAATTGCAACCAAGTAAGTAAAAAGTTTGTGCCTCAACCATTATTATTGCCTTGCTTTTAGTATCTTTTTTTTACTCTTAGAAACTTGTTATATACCACCGGTTTATTTTGTGAGACAAAAGCCTAGGATAGTAATATATGTAATTGGTTGTCATAGGCTTCACGAAAACAACAAAGAAAACTTTAAATTGTTTTGGAACAGTTTCTAAGTTACACTATCCTGTCAAGATTTTATTTTGAATTAGATTCTTTAATTTTCAAAATATAAAGTAGCCACACATAGGAAACTTTTCCAAAAGGTTTCACTGAAAAATTTGTTTTGTAGGATTTATTAAAAATTGTACAAGTGGACTGTTGTGCAGGAAATTACAGTTTTTCTAGGCTGTCTTAGCAAATTTATAGTCAATTATTCCTTGACTCTGTGACAGTGAATTTTATATGGTTGGAAAGCTTAGAATGTCAACTTTAAGTTCCGTGCTGATGATATTTTCGGATTCAGAATTTTTTTGGGAGTTATTAGGCAGAGACTAGAGGCTGGTCAGTTTTGTAGCTCATTCGGAAGATTGTTAAACACTCTTTGGACTTAGTGGCTATTCGTCTCTTGTGAATTAGGTGCTGCAGGGATCGGGACTCAAGCCGAAGCATAAGAGTTTGAGAATGGAATTTGGATTGGCTTTTGAGGTGGGTTATATTATTATTATACTTCTTATTTTATTAGTAAAGCTATGTTTTAAACACTATTTTCTCATATACATTTACCATTGTATTTACAACTACCTTCTGTCCAATTCTTTTAAACTACATTGTTTTGATCAAAAGGTTTTGATGAGCTAACGTTTACTTCAAATTGGTTTTTCTTCAAAACCATTACTATTCCTTCAACCTTGATTTTACCAAATAAGGATTTTGAGAATTTAAGGAAAAGCCTATGTATCTCTTATTAAATAATTTTGTTCGTACAATACTTATTCAGTCTATAGATACACTCTGCTTTATTTTACCTATAGACACTACTTACTTATTTAGATGAGAGACATCTTTGGAGTTGGTTCTTTTGAAAATATTATTTGAATTTTTTTTTACTTTGAATTAAATGTTAGACTTCCCTATCTGGCAAGGGTGCTGGCAGACTTTGTGCACATTGATTGGTTTAATGATGTATTTATCCTTTACTTGTTTGATGGGAATCTTTGATTTCCCTATAGATCATTTTCTTCCTCCAGCCGACAAGAGACCGTTGTCGGACATGCTCGACGGGGCGTGCTTTGCTCTTCTCTATTTCTTATTCGGTTCGAATATCTTAATTCGAAGCTTCAGTTTGTTTTGAGTATTATGATTATTTGTTATTTAAATTCAAGGCTTTCGTTAATTTTTTCTATTTCTGATCATTTGTCAAGTAAGCTTATTCTATTTTGATTATGAAGTATATATGTTTTGACCTCTATGATTTTAGTTTGGTTTTCGTTTGCTTTGTACTATACCCACTGAATTATCGAAGGACTCACCCCATTTTAAAATTATTTTCAGGTGATTAGTAGGCTTGAGACGTAGTTCGTGCTTGGCGAGTTGCCTTGGTATGTATAGCAGACTTTTGAACTGTTAGAGCTCCACTATTACTCTAGTTACTCGGGAACTTTCATGATTTGGATTATATTAAGGATTTTGATTAGTCTTTGATTTTGGAATTTATAATTATCATATGACTTGTTGGATTATTCAATTTATGGAAGTATTTTATTTTTTAGGCTATATTTATATTATTTGTTTGAGGCTTGTCTTGTCTTGGGTAGACATATGTTTCTTACTAGGACTAGACGCCGATCATAGACCTGATTTCGGGTCGTGACAAAGGTTGTAGCGGAGCTCAGGTTAGATGTAGCATGTGGAGCTTTGGTTATAAGTGTCTTGTAGAGTATAGGTTATGTGTAGCATGTGGAGCATAGGTTTCTTAGTATTATGTCTAGGCTTTAATAACTTTTCTCAATGTGCTTATGTTTGCTATTTGACCACAAACCTTATTCTTATGCGTTAGAAATTTTTATCCTTTATGAATTCATTAGGTGAAAATGGCTAGAACTAATGTTGGAGGGAGAAGGAGAGCAGGAAACATTGCCCCAGGTCGTGGTAATACCCAATAGGCGACCCGTGGAGGAGGCATAAGGATTAGAGTTGATGCTAAGGCGGAAGATGGTGATAATGAAGTTGCACACGTTTAAGAATAGAGTGGTGTCAATAAAGCCCCACCTCTTCAGGACGATGACGAAGTGGTTCCAAGTGCTAAAGTTCTTGCTAGAGCGCGAAGTGGAACTATGGCTGGAAGTTTGCAAAAGACCTTGGAAGTGCTAACTGACATTTTTGTACAAAATAAGGAGGCTACCGGACAAGGAAATGCGTCGATTGATTTTTTGAAGTTACAACCTCCAACATTTTCTGGCCTTGGTAGTGATGATGATCCTCTAAGGTTTTCATGGAAGAGGTCAAGAAGCGGTGTGATGCTTTGGGGTGCTCGAAGGAACAGGCTGTGCTTCTAGCAGCTTATAGGTTGCAAGGAGATGCTCGTACCCGGTATGATAGCATTATAAATGCAAGGGGAGCTGATGATCCATTATTGTGGGAAGAATTTAGTTCAAGTTTCTTGGACAAGTACTTGCCTGAGAGTATTAGGGATGCGAAAATCTACGAGTTTGAGAGCCTCAAACTATGAAATATGACTGTTGATATGTACAATGTGAAGTTCATGGATCTTGCAAGATATGCCTCGCATTTGGTCCCCACGGAGCAGCAAAGGTTGAAGAGGTTTGTTAGGGGTCTTAGTAATTCGCTTTATAAGATGGTTTTTGCTAGGAATTATGAGACATTATCATCTGCACTGAGCTTTGCAATGTCTCTTGAATGAGGGATGCTGAGGATAAGGCAGAGAGGGACTTGAATAAGAAAACTGGAGTTGATGTGCCTCAGGGGAGCCAATCTTATCCTGATCTTTTCGACTTAGGAGGTGAGTATTAAATTCGGGGACCGAATTTTTCGAACGGGGAAGAATGTAATACCCGATAAATATCTATCTATCTATCTATGTATCTATCTATATATATTTCTTTTCCTCAGGAGTTAGGCCCATGGTTCCAATAAAAAAAATTAATTAATAAGCCCAACCCTTTTCCCTTAGAAATATAAAACCCTATTCTTTTATTATTGTTCATGTTGCACCTATCAAACAAAAAAAAAAAAAGAAAGTAAAGAAGAGGAACAACCCTTTGCAGCCTCCATGTAATAGAGGGAACTTAATTGCAACCAAGTAAGTAAAAAGTTTGTGCCTCAACAATTATTGTTATCTTGCTTTTAGTACTTTTCTTTTACTATTAGAAACTTGAGTTTGTGTACTACGCTGGAAGAAAATTTATATACCACCGGTTTATTTTGTGAAACAAAAGTATAGGATGTAATTGGCTGTCGTAGGCTTTATAAAAACAACAAAGAAAACTTTAAATTGTTTTGGAATAGTTTTTAAGTTACACTATCCAGTCAAGATTTTATTTTGAATTTGTTGGAATTTTTAGGGATCATATTTAACAAATAAATATGTGCACAACGGAAATTATTAAATAGAATTTAGAACACCAACCTCCTAAATTCAATGGAGCCTGTAGATGATTGATTACTGCCTTTTCTGCCTTCTTCAATGTCTACGGCAGTTGATCTGTGGTTTAATCACTAGGAAGAAACCCACTTATCACAACCTACATGCCTATGTGTTTATTTCTTTTCAGTGAGGGTTCTATGATTATCTGGGAACAGGGTATTGTCTCTTGTCTCACGTTAGAAACATTCAGTCTCTTTCTTCTAAAGACCCAATACACAACTCTTGTATTTATAACAGAGTTTGGGACTTTAGAAATACTGTGGAGATAATACCTATATTATCTCCACACCCTTTAAATCCCTACTCTATCTGTTACCCATAACAGACTAGGATTTGAATTACACCAGAAAAACCCATCCAGATGGGATCTTATCACTAAAGATCCCCATCATGGGTGTCATTATCCAATGTCTCCTACTCACGCATGATGGACATAACCATCTGGGCTCAAAGAAATAACTTTCTTACAAGGCAAATAGTTCGTGTGACCAACATACCAATAAGAGCTCCTCATTGTACATCTGTTAAGAGTATACAACAGCTCAAGTAGAGTAGATATGTAAGTTCCCCAGAATCATTTAATTGTATTTAAAGAGACCTCGAGACCGCAGTCTCAATGTGTATTCACAATTATGTTTTACATAAAAACATAAACAGCCGTTTTGTGAATACCAAGAAAAATACAATACTTAATGATCTTGCTTTTTACTCAAAACTTTACATCTTAACTTAGTCGCTTTTCTGACATACCCCGTTAGGTCGTATCACTCATGACCGTTATGAGTACAGCCAAGGTAGCAACACTAAGTTAAGATTTCAAGTAATAGTATAAGGTCGATAAGGGCACTTGTGAGAAATTAAAAATTTCTCAAGGCTCACACAGTAGAAAAACGAGATCTTTTTCCTACTCCTTGTATGGTCACCAACACACATGGTAAGAATTCATATATCACAGTATTGTTTCCTCCATCCCTTGTTGGAGCAAAAGTCATTTAATAATACTGTGTAAGTAACAGTCCAAACACACCTAGTGTTTGACTTGGGTCCACCACTCTACCATATCCCAAACTGGACCCTACACAGCTTTTGAACAGACAAGATAAAACATTACTTTTTTTCATCTCCAGTCAAACATGATTGACCTCATCTTGAATAATATCAAGGCGACAAAATTGTTTTAAGTCAGGCTTTTACGGAATAGGGACTCACCCTATTCTTGACTTAAAACTGTCTTACACCTATGACACCCAGTCATAGAGATGGTTACTCCTGTGAAAGAGCTAACCTATCTGTTAGACATATCTTTTGGATGACAAAGACACCAAGTCCTTCATCCCTTCATATGCTCTCAGCATATACATATGCATGTTACAAAAACATGCGTCCTTGTATACATGAATAATTATACAATAATAGGCATTTAAATAAAAACAAGAATTTTATAATGAACATACAGTCAAGGGAAAAAACAACAAAAATAGTTGCAATCACATCCTCCGTAAACCTATCAGTCCCATATGCTTAACAAAAGAAGCTGTAGAAATAGGTTTGGTGAATGAATCAACTAACATGTCACCAGTAGGAATGTACTATATGTTCACTTCCTTACATGAAACCATGTCCCTGACATAATTGTATCTGATATCAATGTGTTTTGTCTTCCCATGGTACTTAGGGTCTTTAGTATATGCAATAGCTGCTTGACTATCACAATAGATAGTCAATGGAGACACAGCCCCTTGCATAACACCTAAATTACTGAGAAAACGTCTCAGCCACACAGCCTCCTGTACCGCGATGATAAGGCTACAAACTCTGCCTCCATCATCGACAAGGCTATGCAAGACTGTTTCTTACTACTCCATGAGATAGCACCATTGCTTGTAAGAATACATAGCCGGAGGTAGACTTTCTCGGGTCTAAATCTCCTCCTCAATCGGCATCTGTATAAGCTTTCAAGTAGAACCCATCTCCTTGAAAACTTAAAGTATAGTCCATTGTGCCCTTCAAATACCGAAGTATTCTTTTGACTGCTGTCCAGTGCTCCCGCCCGGGATTGGATTGGTATCTATTTACCATTCCAACACCATAGCAAATATCTGGTCTAGTACACAACATAGTGTACATTAGACTCCCGACAGCACTAGCATATGGCACATTAGCCATATGTTCCTTTTCTTTCCGAGTTTGGGGACACGTCTGTTGGCTTAGATTATTGCCTTTGGCAATAGGTGTATTCGTAGGCTGTGAATCCTGCATACGAAATCGTTCCAAAATTTTATTGATGTAACGCTCTTGAGAACGAGACAATAATCATTTGAATCGATCTCTAAGGATCTTAACCCCTAGAATGTATGCAGCTTCTCCCATGTCCTTCACCTCAAAGTTAGAGGACAACCAAGCCTTTATGGATACCAGGAAATCTTTATTATTTCCAGCCAACAGTATGTCGTCAACATAGAGTGACAAGACCACAAAATGATCCCCAGATCTCCTAACATACACACAATGGTCCTCATCTATCATGACAAACATGAAGGATATGATGGCTTCATGAAACCTTAAGTACCATTGTCTAGAAGATTGTTTGAGTCCGTAAATGGATCTCATCAGCCTACACACTTTGTGTTCCTGGCCTTATACAGCAAAACCCACAGGTTGTTGCATGTAAATTTCCTCTTCTAGATTCCCGTTAAGGAATGTTGTTTTTACATCCATCTGATGTAACTCGAGATCAAGATCTGCCACAATGGCTAAGATCAATCAAATAGATGCAAATCTCACAACAGGAGAGAAAGTTTCCTCATAATCTATCCCTTCCTGTTGTGTGTAACCCTTGGCTACTGGACGTGCCTTATATCTATCGATTGACCCATCAGCATTTCGCTTGATTTTGAGAACCCACTTGTTCCCAATAGCCTTACGTCCCTTCGGTAAATCTACCAATTCCCAAACACGGTTAGAATGCATGGAGCTAAGCTCTTCATCCATTCCTTTAATCCATTCTTTCTTGGAAATATAGGAAACTGCCTCATTGTAACTTTTGGGTTCCTCTTCATCTAGAGGTTCTACAATGAAGGCTTGCCGATGCACATCATCGACACCGTCGATCTCAAGGTGACGTCGTGGAACATTACCACGTTCACTTCTTCGAGGCTCTGGGTGTAGTGATGCAGTTCCACTACTGTCCAGATTGCTCCCACTAGGATCAAGATTCTGATGTATACTAGATTCACCAATACTTAATTAGCTTGCATCATCTTGTCCTACCTGATCACACATCTCAAAAAGAGATTAATGAGGTCCTGTATCACCTCTTCTTGGAAACTCATTCTCCAAGAAAGTCACATCTCGTGATTCAAATTCTGTATATCCTACACCCACGTTTTCACCAATGAACACATAACCTTTAGAGTTTTCAGAATATCTTATGAAAATACTCTTACTTCCTCTAGGTACTAATTTCCCATGTCTGTGGGAAGAGTTATGGGTATAAGCAGCACAGCCCCAAGGCTTTAGCCAACTTAAGTCCGGTTTCCTACCTGTCCATAACTCATAAGGTGTAGAAGCTACAGATTTTGAGGGCACCAGGTTCAGTACATGAGTGGCAGTTAAGAGTGCATCTCCCCAAAAGGAGACTGGCAACTTAGCCTGTGCCATCATGGATCTGACCATCTCAAGAAGAGTTCTATTTCTTCTTTTCGCAACACCATTTTGTTGTGGAGTTCCAGGAATAGTTAGTTGCCTAACAATTCCTTTTTCATCACATATTTGTTTGAAGTGATCAGACAAATATTCACGGCCTCGGTCTGCCCTTAATGCCTTGATACGCTTATCAAGTTGATTTTCCACAAGGCTTATGAACTTCCTGAAACAGTCCAATGCCTCAGATTTGTGGGAAATTAGATAGACAAAACCGTAGCGTGTGAAATCATCAATGAAAGTGATGAAATAATAGGCACCATGCCTTGCCCTCACATTCATTGGACCACAGATGTCAGAATGTATTAACTGCAACGGTTGTTCTGCTCTCGTTGCTTTTCCTGATGGTTTTCTTGCCATTTTTCCGCAAGGCAGAACTCACACACAGGAAGTTCTACCTTGTCAATCGAGCCCATAAGGCCCTCTTTCGTGAGGCAATTCATTCTTTGCTGGCCCACATGGCCAAGCCTTGAATGCTACACGTTCACATCATAGTTCACATTACTCGAGGATGTAAAAAGGGAAAATTGGATTTATTAGAAAAATTTTCAACATCCAAAATAATAAGACCATTCATCCAGAAACCAAAACAATAAAGTACAGTCCCATAGAACAAGTCCAAACCAACTTTATGAAAATTGAATAAGAAACCCTGTTTAGCTAAAATAGAAACAAAAACAAGATTCCGCCGCATCTCTGGAACGTAGAGTACATCATGTAGGTCCAAAGTCTGACCACCAGTCAACCTTAGTTGGCAAGTGCCCAAACCTTTAACTTCCAACATGGAGTTATTTCCCACATGAATCCACTTCGATCCACTAGAAATACGACGATAGTCCACAAATGACCCTCGATCATTGCTTATGTGGTCTGTGGCCCCCGAATCTACAATCTTCATGAAAGTTGATTTAGTTAATAAAGCAGAACTAGTAACAAAACTAGAACTGACAATATTATTGAAGGAACATACCTTCTTAGGCTCTATGCACTCAGCAGCAAAATGCCCCATTTGGCCACAGTTAAAACATTTTAACTGGTTCTTGTTTTCGTTCTTTTTCTGATGAGGGACTTTTCCTTCAACAGAAGGTCTCTTCTGAGCCTGCTTTGCCTTCTTTCTTTTCTTGTTCTTTTGACCCTTCTTGCGTTTATTATTCTTACTACCCTCAGCCACAAAGGCATTGCTCTGAGAAGGTTCTTTAGAGGCCCCAAGGCGCTCTTCCTCAAGCTCCAGATGACGAACCATATCGTCAAAGGTAGTAATATTAAAGTCGTGGGTCAACTGGACTTTCATGTAGTCCTAAGAACTCGGCAAAGAGCGGATGACAGCTTGAACCTTTTGTTCTTCAGTGAGTTCATGACCAGCATCACTTAACTCACTGATCATGTTTGACATATCCCTCAAATATTCTTTCATAATGCGATTGGGATGCTTTTTATAGCTGTCAAACTTGACTGTCAACTGCCTCAGTTTGGTTAAGGACACACCACCAAACTTTTCCTTAAGGGCAGCCCAAATGACCTTAGCACTCGACAACTTATTGTTAGTGCGCATAAGGTCATTTTCCATGCTACTTAGCATGGTAATGCGGGCGAGAGAGTTCTTCCTCTTCCACACAAGGTAGAGGTCTCTCTCTCTCCTATGCTGGGCTGTGCTTCCCTCCTCAGGCTCAACCATCTCGGTTTTCAATGCATCGAGAACATCTTGTTCCTCCAGAATATACTGGATTTTCATGCTCCATACTTCATAATTGTCGCCATTGAGCTTCTCATTTTTGTTTAGCTCAGCAACAATCCCTTTAGTGGAAGCAGCCATCTATTAATACAATTAATTCATGTAAAAATCCACACAGGATTAAATGCCTCATCATGTATACAAGGACAATATGCTTTACATTGAATATGATAAATAGCTAACAATTTTCCTAAGCATAAAATCGAATACCCATCAAAGTGCATCATCATCTATGCCTAGAAAAGTAAATAACTATTTCAAAAATATTTAATCATATAAAGCATTCACTCCCACTAAAATAAATACTCCAAATTTATTCAAAGTGAGAATTAAAACAATTAACACATAATTATTTTCATAATTGAATGTCGTCACTCATTTATTACCAACACAAAGTTGGAAAATAATAACAATCAATTATACTAAATAAAAAAAACTTTATGTGCATAAATACATAATTAACAAATAATTCAATCATGCACATCCATTTTTTTTAATTTGAATTTAACACATAGTTAGATGAACAATGAACCCAATAGGATACTGAGTCCAAATGAATAATCATGCCAAAAAAAAAACACATAGTCCAGAATAGGCCAATTAAATTCAACCCAGACGAGCCCAACTAAATAGGTCCATCATGCCAAACGTGTGAAGGCCCTCTCCCCGAGGGACCCACCAAATCCAGGTACTGTTACATCACTCCCTCCGCCCGATTAAATCTTTTACCATGCCGCAGCACTAGGGATTCGAACTCGGGACGTGATGCTTTTTATCCCCCTCAAGGAGAGCACCTTCACCAATTCATGATGAATTGGTGAAGGTGCTCTCCTTGAGGGGGATAAAAAGTGAATTGGTGAAGGTGCTCTCCTTGATGAATTGGTGAAGGTGCTCTCCTTGAGGGGGATAAAAAGTGAATTGGTGAAGGTGCTCTCCTTGAGGGGGATAAAAAGCATCACGTCCCGAGTTCGAATCCCTAGTGCTGCGGCATGGTAAAAGATTTAATCGGGCGGAGGGAGTGATGTAACAATACCTAGATTTGGTGGGTCCCTCGGGGGGAGGGCCTTCACAAAAAAGGCGCCTTTTTGTGAAGGCCCTCCACCCGAGGGACCCACCAAATCCAGGTATTGTTACTACATCACTCCCTCCGGCCGATTAAATCTTTTACCATGCCGCAGCACTAGGGATTCGAACTCGGGACGTGATGCTTTTTATCCCCCCCAAGGAGAGCACCTTCACCAATTCATCTGCATCACTCCCTCTACCCGATTAAATCCTTTACCATGCTGTAGCACTAGGGATTCGAACTCGGGACGTGATGCTTTTTGTCCCCCTCAAGGAGAGCACCTTCACCAATTCATTTGGTGAAGGTGATGCTTTTTATCCCCCTCAAGGAGAGCACCTTCACCAATTCATCTGCATCACTCCCTCCGCCCGATTAAATCCTTTACCATGCTGCAACACTAGGGAAACGGCCACCGCGCGCACCCCGTCATCCTCCTCACGTCACGGCCTGCCGCCGTCGGTCCCGGTGAGAGCAGCGATAAACGCTGTCTCAACCGCCTCCGAATGGCTGCAGTGGGTGACATGCCACCAACCATGGTGGATTCGGGTCAATACCGGGTCTGGGTCTCATGGGTTCAATGGGTTCAATCAAACAGTGTGCCAAAATACCAAAACAATACAGCTTGGATTCAGATTAACAACTTGTTCAACGCCAAATACAAAAAAGTATTTTAATCATCAACATGTACATTGTCTCTAAATTAATTGATAGGCATAAAACACACAGTTTTATTATCATCAATTAATAACGTGTAAGCATGGTATATTAGTCATGATCTGCATGGCATATCACTTATGTATCAACTAACATGGCATATTACCTAATATAGCGATTAACATGCATAACATATATCATACTATTAATCATGGCATATCACATATACATACACATGGCATACCATTTACATGTTATATAATACACAACATATTGATATAGTCCATTAAATACAAGTCTACAATCATAGTATATTCAACAAACATGTTATATAGATATAATATATACCACATGGTTATTAAAAAAAAAAATTGCAGATCAGACAGTATTTATCATGGCGTCATCACGCAGGAGCATAGCACAGCATATGGTATATCAATTGAATTTAGCATATCAACCATGCGTGATAATATGTCATGCCAGCAAGAACCGATCAACAACACGAATTATAACCTATGGCTCCGCTACCAATGTTGGAATTTTTAGGGATCATATTTAACAAATAAAAATGTGCACAACGGAAATTATTAAATAGAATTTAGAACACCAACCTCCTAAATTCAATGGAGCCTGTAGATGATTGATTCCTGCCTTTCCTGCCATCTTCAATGTCCACAGCAGTTGATCTGGGGTTTAATCACTAGGAAGAAACCCACTTATCACAACCTAAATGCCTATGTGTTTATTTCTTTTCAGTGAGGGTTCTTTGATTGTTTGGAAACAGGGTAATGTCTCTTGTCTCACATTAGAAACATTCAGTCTCTTTCTTCTAAAGACCCAATTCACAAACTCTTGTATTTATAACAGAGTTTGGGACTTTTGAAACACTATGGAGATAATACCTATATTATCTCCACACCCTTTAAATCTCCACTCTATTTGATACCCATAACAGACTAGGATTTGAATTACACCGGATAAACCCATCCAGATAGGATCTTATCACTAAAGATCCCCATCATGGGTGTCATTATCCAATAGAATTAGATTCCACAATTCTTAATCTATAAATTAGATACAAATAGGAAACTTATGTAATTAGTTTCTTTGGAAATTTTTTTTGTAGAATTTATTAAAAATCGCACAAGTGGACTGTTGTGCAAGAAAATACAGTTTTTCTAGGCTGTCTTAGAAAATTCAAAGTTAATTATTCTTTGACCCTGTTACAGTGAATTTTATATGGTTGGAAAGCATAGAATGTCTACTTTAAGTCCTGTGTTGATGATATTCTCGGATTCAGAATTTTTTTGGGATTATTAGGCAGAGACTAGACGTTGGTCAGTTTTGTAACTCATTCGGTAGACTGTTAAATACTCTTTGGAGGTAGCGGCAATGCTTCTCTTGTGAATTAGGTGCTACAGAGATCGGGACTCAAGCCGAAACATAAGAGTTTGAGATTTGAATTTGGATTGGCTTTTGAGGTGGGTTATATTATTATTATATTGCCTATTTTATTAGTAAAGCTATGTTTTAAAACCTATTTTCTCATATACATTACCTTCGTATTTACAGCTACATTTTGTCCAACTCTTTTAAACTATATTGTTTTGATCAAAAGGTTTTGATGAGCTAACATTTACTTCAAATTGTTTTTTCTTCAAAACCATTACCAATCCTTCAACCTTGATTTTACCGAACAAGAAATTTGAGATTTTAAAGAAAAGCCCATGTATCTCTTACTATATAATTTTGTTCGTACAATACTTATTCTGTCTATAGATACTATCTGCCCTATTTTGCCTATAAACACTATTTACTTATTTGGATGAGAGACATCTTTGGATTTGGTTCTTTTGAAAAAATTATTTGAATTTGTTTTTGCTTAGAACTAATTGTCAGACGTCCCTATTTAGCAAGGGTGTTGTCAGACTTTGTGCACAATGATTGGTTTGATGAGGTATTTATCCTCTATCTATTTGATGGGAATCTTTGATTTCCCTATGGATCCTTTTGTTCCTCCAGCCGACAAGGGGCCGTTGTCGGACATGCTCAACGGGGCGTGGATTACTCTTCTCTATTTCTTATCTGGTTCTGACATCTTAATTTGAGACTTCTGTTTATTTTGAGTATTATGATTATTTGTTATTTAAATTCTAGACTTTAGCTGATTTTATCCATTTTTGATCGTTTGACAAGTAAGCTTATTCTGTTTTGATTATGAAGTATATATGTTTCGACCTCTATGATTTTAGTTTGGTTTTTGTTTGTTTTGTACTATGCGCACTAAGTTATGGAAGGACTCACCCCATTTGAAAAATATTTTCAGGTGATTTGTAGGCATGAGATGCAGTTCCTGCTTGGCGAATTGTCTTGGTATGAGTTGCAGACTTTTGAATTGTTAGAGCTCCACTGTTACTCTAATTTCTCGGGAACTTTCATGATTTGGATTATATTAAGGATTTTGATTTGTTTTTGAGTTTGGAACTTATATTTATCATATGACTTGTTGGATTATTCAATTTATGGAAGTATTTTATTTTTGAGACTATACTTATATTATTTGTTTGAGAACTTACCAAACTTCTCCAAGTTCAGTAGGCCCATCTCAGTGGTCGACGTTTGAAATTCTTTTGGATTTCGCTAAAAGGAGGTTGCGGCATACAAGTAAGGTTTTGGGGGTAGGGAAGGAAATAAGGTTTTGCAAGTCGTGGTGGAAGCTGTTGCAATGAGTGCGAATGGCGAAGCTAAGGGACAGGTGTACCGAAAAAATGAATTTTTCTCTAACAAAATTAAAAAAATTGGTCTACTTCGTCTTAAAGAAAAAAGGATCTAGATGCGCAGGACACTTGTGCATATGATTAACATTTGTTTCCCTTTGGATATATTTATATACATTCAAGAATAAATCAAATCAAGGAAAAATTTGTAGAGTTAAAAATTTGCTAAGGTAAGAGAGTCAATTCACTTCACATTGGCCACTTCGTTTAAGTATATACGTATAACTGGTTCAATGACCGCGCATTGTTGTGGGATTTTGGCTTTCAAGTATTCTAACAAATTGAAACAATATGATTAAAAATATTTCTTATTCATTTGTCATTCTTATAATAGACAGAGGAGAGAAGCATCTAGGTGACAACCTAACTCAGTAAGCCTAATCCATGTCCCTAATATGTTTGTTTGTCCCCTGAACCAAATTAATTGATAATGGTCGTGTTCAGTGGGTTGCATTAATGAAATATCAATTATTGCAAATAAGCAATTTGAAAAAAAAAGCTCATTCCTATCCACAACACTGATTTATCAATCTCTTTTCCCTCAACTCCTAAAACCACTCCTATTGATGCATATAATCGTATTGATTATGAAATTTATATTGATGCTACATCTTTATATTGAGCATTTGGTGGTTTTAATCAAGAAAATAAAATTTAAAATAAACAAACACAACCATGACTTGAAAAAAATTATCCATACAAGTAGACAACAATCAATAAGAAATATCAATTGTTGTCCAAAACAATATCAGTAAAAAATAAGAAAAAAAGAGCATTATTAAAGAAAATATTAGAAAAAGAAAAGATGCAAAAAACAATTACAAAAATTTCCAAATTGGTTGATGCCCTTTCCTTCCACTGATGATTATCTTTTTGAAATCCCAGAATTTTAATCGTCATACATCCTAGCAAAACCTAGCTCCTATACATTCACATCCTCCCATTTGAGAACCTACCATCAATTACTCATATACATACCCATTGTAAAAGAGCTCAAAACTGTCCAAATGAAAATTTTTTTCCTGTACAATTCTTAGTGGCAGATCATATAAATATATGTTTCAAAGGAGAAGAATTACTTGCATAAAATGTCACTTAGTATGATGCTAATTTCATTATGGAGCTTTTGCACATTAAAAAATAGACAGATTGCACAAAGGATTATGTTAAGTGTTTATTGTTAATTCTAGAAATACTTAAAGTTTGCATAACAGAAACAACAAGACTTTTCGTCTTAAATTATGCAATGTCAAATGTTTAAGAATAGTCATAAATAGCACATAATTGGCCAAATATTAACATTGTAATATTAGCATTACAATTCACTTTGATTAATTACTTATAAGGACAAATAATTATTTGTCTTAAGAGAGTAAGAATTGAATGTATTTTTTCATCGTGATGTTAGACATTGAAGAAGCATTCCATTTCGAATAGTTGAATCAACTTATTAATAGATGATAAAGTGGAATTTTGGGCCCTCGCCTCAAACTTTCATGGATTTTGGTTCTTGTACTACCATGTTTTTATTAAATTTGGTATTTCTGGACACGTGTCAACATTAAGTAGGTCCACATTTAAAATTCAAGGCAAGTACAGGGCCAAAATTCCACTTATCCATTTATCCTGAACTGATCTAAAAGAACAATATACAAGAGTTGATAAAGCCTTACCTTTTTTTAATTTATTCAGAATTTTTTAATTATTATTAATCTCACTACTAGGAAATAAAAGAAAGAACCTATTTAGGAAAAAAAAAAACACCAAGTGATTGATTTGAAGAACTTTTTAGAGAGTCAAACTCAATGCTTTAACTTTCTGAAATGGGAGACAAACTCAGCAATAGGGAGAAGAAGAGAAAGATATGAGAGCTTGAAGAAAAGGATCAAAATGGAAGATATGAGAGCTAGAAGAAAAGGAAC
Organism: Turnera subulata; assembly: GCA_028386065.3. Classification (NCBI taxonomy): domain Eukaryota; kingdom Viridiplantae; phylum Streptophyta; class Magnoliopsida; order Malpighiales; family Passifloraceae; genus Turnera; species Turnera subulata. The sequence continues at coordinate 51,826 of JAKUCV010001683.1, read as the reverse complement.
AAAATGAAATGAAAAAATATTTTATGAAACGCATGTATCCCAAAACATCCAATTTAATTAATTTGAGTATATAAAATGACCGAATTGCCCTTCTACTCGGCATACGATACAAGTAACATAATCAGTGTATAATTATACAGCAAATTATACAAGAAAATGAGTATGTAGTGACAAAAATAACTTAAAATGACATCTATGAATTGAACTCCATGGATACGACCCGAGGAGGAAAGCACCGCCACCTGCCGATATGTTCTCCTGGCCGATGATTAGGTAACCTATGTAATGATGTGGGGGGTGAGACCAAACCACTGTCTCACCATAATCAAATAAACCAAAGTATACAAATACAAATCAACTACAAAATACACAGGTAACAGGCAATCGTAGTCATAGTGCACAAAAGACAGAATCAACTATTTGTTATTCCACGTTTGTCATGAATTAACTTGTAAATTTTATACTTAATCAATTATCACTGAAGAATATTTTGTTAGGTTTGAATATTTTATCAGGGCCCTCTACTGTGTGCATCGTGCTCGGTCCCGACTGATCAGACAAATCCATCAACAGCCCACCAACCTGTTTTTCCTGACCCAGGCACTTCTGGATCACACATGCTACCCCGCATGTAATCCCGAGGGGTAAACTTCCCACTCAATCAACCAGTTAACAGCCCCATGAACCCTCCTCCAATCAAAAAATATCCATTGGATTTCACTATCGCTGCCTTGATCCACAAAGCCTCAATGCCACCACACCAATCACAATAGAAGTTGGGATCAATTGCAAGGAAGAATCTATAAAAATTACAAACAGACTCACCACAGGCTCAGCCTGTGGATTCTGTAGAAACCAGAAAAGAGTAGAAGAAATATAAAATTCCACCAATTGCAGAAGTTTCATTCCTGCAATCATACCCTAAGCATTTCAGAAGACATTCCAAAAAGGAGAGAGGCATCAATCATAATACCCTAAGAAAAGTTCACTTAAAGAACTATTATCTTCTCCAAAAGTCTTCAAAACCTGCAGCTCGTCAGCTTTCAGCCTATCAACACACTTCCCATGGCACCTTATCCTGACAAACACGATGGGAAAACTGAGAACCAACTTGCTTAACTCTCATGATTCCCAGCAAGTGGGGAAGAGAAATAAGCCAAGCTTATGTAAAGGAAGAAGGAAGAAGAAGAGGGGCATCAATTTATCCATAGAATCATCCACCAATAAAGACACAATTGAAGGTCTGGAAGAAGGGTTAAAAAAACCCAGAACTTTGGGTTTCCAAGGGGTGCACAATTCTACACCTTTATCTGTAGAAATTGTGTCGCCCCTAACCTTCAATCTGTTGCAGACCCTGTGCTCATCTTTGTTTTCATTGTTTCTGTAATTCTGAACATGAACTAAACAACCCCTCTTAGGTTGAAGGGGTGTAACATGTATCTGGTTTTCATGTAATAAATTGCTTTTTCATGTTCTTAACTTGTTTTCTTGTTGTGGTTGTTGCATACTTGATACATGTTTGAGTTGTGGCCAAAGCTTTCCATGATGATAGGTAGCTAGGTAAAGGACTGAAAGGAGAAGCCGTAGTTACTGGAGCCACAACAAAGCCCTTAACCCTTAGTATTCGAAAGAAGCTAGGAGTTAATTGAGGAACTAACCTCAACACCAAGTCAAATCCCCTAGATTTGACTGGTGCAAAAGCATTAGAATGAGTGAGAATCATGGGAGGCACCTGTGAGTGAAAGCAAAAGGGAACAGAAGAGGTTGAGAGTGCATGCAAGAACGAATCTTTATAATTGATCTTGTGTGTCGACAGGCTCAGGACAGGCCCTGCCTCTTGTAGCATAGTCAAGCAAATAATACTACTTTTAATCTAATTTTTGATTGAATACTGAAAAGCCTATTTTCAACTAAGTGGTAGCTAGGTGAAGGACCGATAGGTGAAGCCATAGTTGCTAGACCAAGAGTAATCAACCTTCACTCCACAGCCGTTCGAGAGAAAATAAAGTGAGACTGTGGGTATTTAGCACCAACACTAAACTTCACCCCTAAGTGAACGTCTATACCTAGTGACAGAGGGTAGATGGATGCTTAGAGAACTATCAATATGATCGAATGCCGTTGATAGTGCACCAGGTTGGGAGCCCGTTCAAGACATCTTATTAAACACAGGTCGTCAACAGGCTCAGCCTATTGCGGCACTGTTGAGCAATTTAAAGCATAAAACAGGGCATGCGAGCCCCGGATGCCTAAGACTTCGCTAAATCTGATCTTGTCCTACTTCAAACTCTGCTGTTACATTTATTTTTATTGCTTTAAGTTTATATTTCAATTAGTATGCACCCAAAATCCACTTCTAGTTAACTGTTTTAAGCCTAAGTTATCTATTTAAAGGTAACAGGCTCAACCTAGTCCCTGTGGATACGACCTTGACAATTACTACAACAACCCTGTGAACTTGCAGGAACCCGTTGCGGAAAGGACGCCATCAAGTTTTTGGCGTCGTTGCCGGGGACTGGTGCTTGATTCTATTACTTTTTATTTTGATTTATTAGGCTTTTTATATTTTAACCCCTTTTTTTCCAAGTTTGAAGTTTTTACGTCGTGCATGCCCCAAACTAGGAGCAAGCAACCAACTCTAATCTTCCACCAGGAAATCGAAATTGCAACCCGCCAGATTCGAAAGCAGAACAAACAAAAACAACAAGGCATGGCAGACAGACACAACGAAGGAGCGCACCCAGAACCTAAATACGCTCAGCCTATTCGGGCTTACATCCCCATGTCATAGCTCCTATAACCACCAACCACCATAATCCACAACAACATAGTGATATGCACATATTTCACATAGTAATAAAGGCATGAAAACTTCTTTATTATGGTGATTTCGAATAAAAATCATACATTCTACCTATCTTTCTTTGTTTGATAGTTGAATAAATTTCTTGAACTAACAATTATGTTTTCAGGTGTAAAATCGTCCCACTCCGCAACCGAAAACGATCAATTTCGGCCAAAGCTGGAAACCGGGCAGAAACTCGAGCACAGTTAACTCTTTTGCCGATTTAAGAAGCCTCAGAAGTTCAATTGACGTGAAACAAGTTGGAGATGAAAGTAGACATCCTGAGCTCTCCAGTGATATAAAGTTCATAATTTTTGGCCTTGTAGATTAGGAGCAGTAATTAATTCAGTTCAGTCCAGACTTGCAGGAATCCTGCACTGGCCACCGACCCAGTCTCGGTATTTTCACCATAACTCCTACTACACAAGTCCAATTCAGGCTTTCTTTATATGGAAAGAAAGATAAACGAATTATCTACAACTTCTTAGAACATCCCAAAGTCCAATTCGGCCGTTTAAAGGTCAAAAATATGCTTGCACGTCTCGGGTCATGAGTTGTTAACAATGTGACCCCTTCTAGAAGAGCATCATGGCAGCCATTAGCACATGCTTATTGGACAATCTAAGTGGACAACCTGGAAGAAATTCAAAGAGAATAAAACAACCTGGAAACCAACATAATTTTCTGGAAAGAAAGCTCAACCATCAGCACATGCAAAAGAGAAGGAATATTCATGCTAAGCTGGAAAAGCAAGTGGCAACCCATACCTTGCAACCATTCCACCAGCAAATGCTTTCAACATTGAGGCCCATTCCAGCACGATTTTGGTGGCTAAAGGACACTAAAATATGTCATGTCCAAGCTTTCCAACTAGTGAAGAAGCACTATAAAAGGGTGAGAGCTGAAGGGGGAGAGGAGGCAACACAAACACACACCTTGAAACCAAAAATTCTGTCAAGTTGTTCTTTTCATTTTCTTTTGAGATTGTTGTGATGTCTTTCCCATTTTCATTTGTTGTTTCAAGTTCATTCATGAATTAATTTTTCATTCTAGATCATAGGGATGTAGCCTACCCTAAATTTGCTATGGTTTGATGTACCACTTGCTGCAAATTCATTCACAAAGTAATTTTGATTGATTGTTGTGAGCTTATTTCTTGCTTTAAGGAAGTGGCCAGCTTTATTGCAACTTCTAGGTAATAGGTGCAAATTCTACTTGTCCTGTGATAATTAATGCTGCATTAACACATGAAGAAGAGGAACAAGTGTTGTGTGTTTTGAGAAAATTTTGTAAAGCTATAGGATATAGCATTGATGATCTTACTGGAATCAGTCCTAGTTTTTGCACGCATAGAATTCATTTGGAAGAAGGGGCCAAGCCTATCATTGAACATCAAAGACGATTTAATGAGAATATGAAAGAAGTGGTTAAAAAGGAAATTCTCAAACTTTTGAGTGCAGGGATAATCTATCCGATTTCGGATAGTAAATGGGTAAGTCCAGTCCATGTTGTACCAAAGAAAGGAGGGATAACGGTTGTGCAAAATGAAAATAATGAACTTATCCCTGCTAGGACCGTAACCGGATGGCGAATGTGCATTGATTATAGGAAACTTAACTCAGCCACTAGGAAAGATCACTTTCCCCTCCCCGTTATTGATCAAATGCTTGAAAGGTTAGCTAGACATTCTTATTTTTGCTCCTTGGATGGTCATTCAGGATTCTTTCAAATTCCTATTCATCCCCATGATCAAGAAAAGACAACATTTACATGTCCATATGGTACATTTGCATATAGACGCATGCCCTTTGGGCTTTGTAATGCACCTGCTACATTTCAAAGATGCATGATGGCCATATTTGATGATTTTCTTGAATTGATCATGGAAGTGTTTATGGATGATTTTTCGGTTTATGGAACTTCGTTTCGGAATTGTCTTGATAACTTGTCCAAGGTTTTGCAACATTGTGTAGAGTCTAACCTTGTTTTAAATTGGGAAAAGTGTCATTTCATGGTACAAGAAGGCATAGTACTTGGACATTTAGTTTCACACCGTGGCATTTAAGTTGATAAAGCAAAAATAGAAGTGATAGAAAAATTGCCACCACCTAATTCCGTCCGTGCCGTGAGGAATTTTCTTGGACATGCTGGATTTTACCGACGCTTTATCAAGGACTTCTCAAAGGTTGCAAAACCATTGACGAATCTTCTTAATAAAGGTGTCGAATTTATATTTGATGAGTCTTGTCTAGATGCATTTTGCAGGTTGAAACAAACTTTAATTTCGGCTCCAATCATGCAACCACCGGATTGGTCACTTCCATTCGAGATCATGTGTGATGCTAGTGACTATGCCATAGGTGCTGTGCTCGGACAAAAAAAGGATGGAAAAATTCATGCCATTTACTATGCCAGTCAGACCTTGGATGATGCTCAAGTCAACTATGCAACCACGGAGAAAGAGCTCTTGGCTGTGGTGTTTGCCATTGAGAAGTTTCGGCAATACTTACTAGGCTCCAAAGTGATTGTGCATACCGACCATGCTGCACTCAAGTATTTGCTGACCAAGAAAGAAACCAAGCCTCGCCTACTTAGGTGGATCCTACTTCTTCAAAAGTTCGATCTTGAAATTAAAGACAAAAAGGGTACCGAAAATGTAGTAGCCGATCATCTTTCCCGATTGACACAAGAGCAACAAGAGAAAGTCGGGAGCAATGAAGTTCCAATTGATGATTCCTTTCTAGACGAGAACTTGATTGCAGCAGTCCAAAGAGTCTTCAATAAAATTACACCATGGTTTGCATCATATGCAAATTACTTGGCATGTGGGGCTTTACCACCTAATTTGGACTACAACCGAAAGAAGAAGTTCTTTTCAGACCTGAAGTACTACATATGGGATGATCCTTTGTTGTTCAAGAGATGTGGAGATGGCATGATTCGAAGATGTGTCCCTGATGAAGAATTTCGAGACATCCTTACTTGCTGCCATAATTCACCATACGGAGGACACCATGGAGCTGACAAGACAGCAGCAAAGGTGTTGCAATCTGGTTTTTATTGGCCAACACTTTTTCGGGATGCCAAGCACTTTGTTGAAGCATGCAATCAATGCCAAAGAACCGGGAATGTTTCTCAAAGAAATGAGATGCCTCAAACCAGCATATTAGAGGTGGAAGTATTTGATGTTTGGGGAATTGATTTTATGGGCCCTTTCCCTTCTTCCTTGAAGAATGAATACATCCTAGTCGGAGTGGACTATGTCTCAAAGTGGGTGGAAGCAATCGCCTCACCAACAAACACGGCTGATGTAGTGACTAAGTTCTTGAAAAGGAACATATTCACTAGATTTGGAGTCCCAAGAGCCATTATAAGTGATGGGGGTTCCCACTTTTGCAACAAGAAGTTTGCTGACCTCTTGAAGAAATATGGAGTCACTCATAAGGTGGCAACATCCTACCATCCCCAAACAAGTGGGCAAGTAGAGGTCTCCAACCGACAAATCAAGCAAATCTTGGAGAAGACGGTAGGACAAACTCGCAAGGATTGGGCCCTCAAACTCAATGATGCCCTTTGGGCATATAGGACAGCCTACAAGACCCCTCTTGGAGCCACTCCCTACCGACTTGTGTATGGAAAAGCATGCCACTTGCCCGTTGAACTTGAGCACAAAGCCTATTGGGCTATCAAGAACATCAATTTAGACATGAAGGCAGCAGGAGAACAACGCTTTTTGCAGCTTAATGAGTTGGAGGAGTTGCGCGTTGCAGCTTATGAGAACTCCCGCATCTACAAGGAGAGAACAAAGAAATGGCATGACAAACATATTCTGAAGAAAGAGTTCCAACTAGGAGATAAAGTGCGTCTCTTCAATTCTAGAATGAAGCTCTTTCCCAGAAAACTTCGATCCAGGTGGTCCGGACCATTCACCGTGATTCGGGGCTTTCCCCATGGAGCTGTGGAGATCACCAATGGAGAATCAGAGCCATTCAAAGTCAATGGACAGTGCCTCAAGCTGTTCAAAACGGATGACAGAATTTGTGACCAAGTGATTTTGTCACTAGCAAATCCGCCTATGTCTTAACAAGCCTCATGTCCAGCTAAAAGACGTTAAAGAAGCGCTATTCGGGAGGCAACCCGAGGAAAGAGAAGGAAAGAAGATCAAGTGGCCGAAACCAAGGAGCATGATGACTTCACGTCAAATAGTCCTAAACTCAAACTTTTAAATTTATATATTCAATGCTTCAAAACATAATTTGATAAGCTAGTTGTTATGCATCTTGTCATTCACCTTATCATTCTATTCTCATTACATTTTGAATTTTTTCTTTCTATTCAGAATGCATTTCAATTCATTGAGGAAAAGATTGCATTTGTTGTTTTGCATTTTGTTTTATTTTTCCATTCACGCCTTTATTCTTCCTGATCAAGTCTGAAACAATAGGACCTTGTTGATTGGATTGAATTTGTTCCTTGTATGGCTTATAAAGAGACATTGTGATAAAAGTTTTCGAGTCACCTAGCTCATAAGGGTTTGATAAAAGACAAGTTTGGATTTCTAAACAAGATCACTAGGAAGATGTCCTAAGGATTTGGTTTGCTCTTAGCTTTTTAAAAAATTAATTGAGGTGTTTCAATTGCATTTAATTGCACAGTCCTAGAACACATCCATCGTTTCTACTAAGGTGAAATTTAGACACAAACTTGATTTAAGAAATGAGTTAGGCATTCCTTGAATTTCACCACATATAAACCTTGGCCAACCCTTGATCACATTATCCCTAGTTCACCACTTTGAGCCTAGTATGATGGTCAAATATTTTCTTCTATACCCACATCAACCACCTTTCACCCCTTAGTAGCCAATTAAGTGACCATCATGTGCCTGATCAACATAATTTTCCTTGATTTATCCTACCCTTTTATCTGTTAAGTTGATGATGTCTAACCTCCTATCACAAGTATTGCTCTTTGAAAGGAAATTGACTGAACTTGTTGCAAGGAGGAGAACAAAATTTGCAGTCAAGCACTTAAGCCCACCAACATACGGGGGTCTTTTGCATTTCTTCACTACATTGTGGTCATCACTGTACTTCATCAAAATCAAACAAATGCAGGCGTATGATCGCTATTGAAAAAAAAAAAAGACAACATCACAGTCAGTATGAAGCAAAAGGAAACTCAAATTTAGGAGGAAATTTGATCCACAACTTCAACAGATACTTTGTTTACCTTTACCCCTTGTTGATACACCAACCTTGCCCCATTACAACCCTTAAAGACCTAATGATCTTAAGTTCAAGAATTGTGTCCATTAGTGGAAGTGGAAAACTTGAATGTGCATATGGGATGTTCAAACACCTCTTATTGATCAAGAGCATACCAAAGAAGGACTGACTAGTATAATCCTGTGCGGAAATTTGATCTTCGACATCTTTGATAAATTTAGCTGAGTAAAGTGCCTTGATTTACTTTTGATTTACATGTCTCTATTTAGTCTACGGAACAAGGTAATTATAAGCAAGTCACATTGGATCCGAGTTGAGAAAAGAAATCAGTGCATATCACTGTCACCATGGTTATAATGTGTTTTGCTTGGGGACAGGCAAGAGTTTAGGTGTGGGGGTATTTGATATGCACATATTTCACATAGTAATAAAGGCATGAAAACTTCTTTATTATGGTGATTTCGAATAAAAATCATACATTCTACCTATCTTTCTTTGTTTGATAGTTGAATAAATTTCTTGAACTAACAATTATGTTTTCAGGTGTAAAATCGTCCCACTTCGCAACCGAAAACGATCAATTTCGGCCAAAGCTGGAAACCGGGTAGAAACTCGAGCATAGTTCACTCTTTTGCCGATTTCAGAAGCCTCAGAAGTTCAATTGACATGAAACCAGTTGGAGATGAAAGTAGACATCCTGAGATTTCCAGTGATATAAAGTTCATAATTTTTGGCCTTGTGGATTAGGAGCAGTAATTAATTCAGTTCAGTCCAGACTTGCAGGAAACCTGCACTGGCCACCGACCCAGTCTTGGTATTTTCATCATAAGTCCTACTACACAAGTCCAATTCGGGCGTTCTTTATATGGAAAGAAAGATAAACGAATTATCTACAACTTCTTAGAACATCCCAAAGTCCAATTCAGCCGTCTATAGGTTGAAAATATACTTGCACTTCTCGGGTCATGAGTTGTTAACAATGTGACCCCTTCTAGAAGAGCATCATGGCAGCCATTAGCACATGCTTATTGGAAAATCTAAGTGGACAACCTGGAAGGCATTCAAAGAGAATAAAACAGCCTGGAAACCAACATAATTTTCTGGAAAGAAAGCTCAACCATCAGCACATGCAAAAGAGAAGGAATATTCATGCTAAGCTGGAAAAGCAACCACTCCACCAGCAAATGCTTTCAACATTGAGGCCCATTCCAGCACGATTTTGGTGGCTAAAGGACACTAAAATATGTCATCTCCAAGCTATCCAACTAGTGAAGAAGCACTATAAATGGGTGAGAGCTGAAGGGGGAGAGGAGGCAACACAAACACACACCTTGAAATCAAAAATTCTGTCAAGTTGTTCTTTTCATTTTCTTTTGAGATTGTTGTGATGTCTTTCCCATTTTCATTTGTTGTTTCAAGTTCATTCATGAATTAATTTTTCATTCTAGATCATAGGGATGTAGCCTACCCTAAATTTGCTGTGGTTTGATGTACCATTTGCTGCAAATTCATTCACAAAGTAATTTTGATTGATTGTTGTGAGCTTATTTCTTGCTTTAAGGAAGTGGCCAGCTTTATTGCAACTTCTAGGTAATAGGTGAAGTACCGAGAGGAGAAATCCATTATCCGAAAATCATCAATCAACTTTAATTTAATTGCTGAGAGGGTTTAGGTTATCGTGGAATCAGTAGCAACAACAAGCTTCATTGCTCCTAGAGGTAATCTAATTGACGAAAGTGATTAGGTGACTCTTTGAGACGAGACTAGACTAGCGAGAGCGGATAGTTTCATTATAGGTTGCTACCCATCAAAATTCATGTGTTTGGATGAAGCTTTCAATAGTACATTGATCCATGGCAAAGGAAAGGCGGTGAATTCCCGAATGATCTAGGCCTTTTTATCATTGCTACTTTGTTTATCATTTTTATTGTCATTTCTACTTTCTCTTCTCTTTACATTCAATTCGCCATTTGCTCTCTTATCAATCTTCAATTCCGATATTGTTTCTCTTCATTTATTTTCTTTGCCATTAGATTGAATCGACTGATATCTTGCCTAGTCTCTGTGGATACGACCTTGAGTACCACGACGATTCTGTGCACTTGCAGGATCACATAGCCATTCAAGATGTAGATGCCCGATATGAGATTTGAACAAACATGCTGAGCATGCTGGAGAGGCGCACATTTAGAGACATGCCCTCTGAAGATCCAAACTCGCACTTGCAAATTTTTTGCGGGTGTGTAGCAGTTGTACATGAGGGTGTTTCCATTCTCACTTAGAGATGCAGAATTTGTGTGGCTGAACAACCATGAAGCAGGCCACTTTGCTGAGTGGGACAGTCTAGTCAGAGCTTTCTTGAAGGAATATCATCCATCAAGCAAGGCTGCAAATTTGAGGCAGCAGCTGATTGGCTTTTCTCAGCGCTATGATGAATCAATTCGAGATAGTTGGGAACGCTTCAAGGGGTTACTGAGGAGATGTCCAAACCACCAAATTGATGAGGTTGTGCAACTTGAGCAATTCTGGTGTGGTCTAAGCGATGAAGATAAAAAAACCTTGGACAAGATGGCCAGTGGTGCATTTTGGATAAAGACTATAATGATGGACTTGCCATTCTTGAAGCCCTATCCAAGACGAAACCCAAATTAGGGGAGTCAAAGCCTCTGGAATAATTGGTGTAGATCGGGTTACCAAACTAGAGGCAAAAATAGAAGCCATCTGGAAGCAATTAGGGGCTGCTCAAGTCAAGGCAGCTGCAGCAACAGTCTTAGCCTGTGAAGGATACGGAGGACCTCACGGTACATCTAGTTGCCCTCTCTTTGCCGAATGTGATTCTGAACGAATCGGAATACTTACAACCCAGCTTGGAGAGATCACCCAAATTTCTCTTGGAGATCATAGAACGAAGAAAGAAATTCACCACAGGCTTAGTAGCATAAGCAAAACAATGGTGGATATAAAGGTGGACAACAAGGCATGATGAGCATGTTGCAATCCATCCTCGAGAATCAAAATAAAATGAACGAGGAGATTAGTCAAATCAAGTCCCACAAGAGAATTCTCGAGAATCAAATTGCTCAACATGCTGCACTATCCACAAGCCAACAAGGAACTCTTCCAGGCAAACCAATAGAGAATCCAAGGAATAAACATTGCAATGTTGTGATCCTTCACAGTGGGAGAGAATTAAGGGAGATAGTACTAAAACCACCAGAAGCTGCGGAGAAGAACAAGGAACCAACATTCAATTCAGAACAAACAGTGCAGAAACAGGCTGAGCCTATAGCAGAATCTAATAAATCAAAACAGGCAGAGAAACGGCCCCAGACTGTCCGACCCTATCAGCCTCCTTTCCCATTTCCAAAAATTTTCCACAAAACCAAATTGGAGAAGCAGTTCAGTAAGTTCAAAGAAATGTTAAGTAAGCTATATGTTAATGTTTCTTTCAGTGATGTGGCTACACAGATGCCTTCATATACCAAGCTTCTCAAGGATATTTTCACAAAGAATTGAACCATTGACGATATTGAGAATGTGGCTATGACAGCCCAGAGAAGTGCTCTCACCCAACACCATCCAACCACAAAATATTCAGACCCAGAAAGCTTTACAATACCTTGTCACATTGGGAACAAGAAGATTGAAGGAGCTCTATGTGACCTAAGACTCAGTGTCAGCCTGTTACCACTATCCATCACTCAAAGCATGGACCTTGGAGACATCAAGCCCACAAGGATGATAATCCAACTTGCTGACCGCTCACTTATGTATCCTGTGGGAGTATTAGAGGATGTGCCAGTGAAGGTTGGTGATTTTTATATTCTCGTTGATTTTGTGGTCATAGATATGGCATTGAATGTCCACACCTATCATTTTAGGGCGACCTTTTCTTGCCACGGTTAGGGCATTGATTGATGTTGAGGAAGGAAGGGTGACACTAAGAGTTGGAGAAAATACGATGAATTTCAATATGCTCCAGGTCCCTAAGTCAGATTTGAGATTCAACACCTGCTGCCAGGTTGACACTGTTGACAACAACACTAAGTCAAGACAGGCCCAACCTGTTCGACAGTAATGGCCTATCAATCAAAGTGGAGCTGATGATTTTGCACTAAATACTGAGATAAAACCTCTTCCACTAGAATTGAATGAAGTGCACTTGGATATAAATGGGAATGCCATATTTTACAAGGAGAGAACCATAAAAAGGCACAATCATCAAACATCAAGCGTGCTTTTAGGAATGCAGACCAAGTGCTTTTCCGGGATAAGAGACGATCCAAGTGGTCTGGTCCATTTACAATTCTTCATTGTTTCCCTCATGGAGAAATGGATATTAATGGTGACGGGGTAAGCCCGTTCACAGTTCATCGTAAAAAGGTGAAATTTTATCACCCAACCATGGGCTTTTTCTGGGAGATTCAACCTTGCCAAAACCCTCATACCTTTTAAACAAAGAGGGCGTCCAACTACAAGACATAAAAGAAGCACCCACTTGGGGAAAAAACCAGTGCGGTAACTTTCAGTTTTCTTTACTTTTCTTCTTTGGTTTTTTTTTTTTGTTTTCCTTGTGTGTTTTTCTTTTGTTTTTAATCACTAGGACTTACAAGTCAATGGGAGAAGGAACCGAAAAATCAAAATTTAGCCAAAGAAGTCTTTCTAAAACCTTTCTGTCCATGCATTTCATGCCACTTGCTTTGCATTTAAGGTTGTTATGGTCTCTGATGCTTAAATAGGCTCAGCTCAGGCCTGTTCTCTTTATAATTACTCCTCCCAACGCATTCTGGATACCCCCTTACCACATAGCTTAACTTTCAGTTTGGGGTACTTTTGAGTTTGTTTATTTTGTTCAATTCCTTTTGTATTTGTTTGTAATGTTTACCTTGTTTGCATTAGTTACGCGTGACTGCGTTGTGGCATTGCACCCCATTTTTGTTTAGTTTTTGCAGAAAGGACAATGCAGATTTTCAGTTTGGGGTATTTAGGGTGCAAATTTTTCCATTGTATGACTTCATGTATTTTTCTAAATTTCACTTAATGCAATTTCAATGTTCATCTATTTTCATTATGTTTCTCCCAGTATGAGCTTGTCTTTATATTTATGCATCTTTTCTTTTTTCCATTTAATTCGGCTCAAGAAGGTCCTTGCTCAACCAGCACGAGACCAGAATGCTACCACATGTTTGCACCCCCTCTCCTTGGTTATATATGTAATACAAAAATAAAATAAAATAAAGGAAAAAAAGAGAAAAGAATAAAGCGAAAAACAACAAAAAAAAGGAGAAAGGGATGAAGGGGGAACAATTTGGCTACACTGTCTAAGAATTGTTGAAGCATCTTGATTACATTGTTAAAGAGTTGCTGGAAAACGCAAGACCCCAGTTCAAGAAGGGATGTGAAATCAAATAGTCCCTATACAAGCTCAAATTGTCCACGAACCTCTCGAGTTCACAGGCCAATGACCTTTGTTCAACCAATCCACCTTCCTTTGACAGCTCTCACCTAACCTCAATGCAAAACGATTAAGTCCTAGTGATCATGGCTTGATAACTTATGCACAATAGTGGAGACAGGGGTAATGGGTCTGCATATGAGGTAATGTTTTAACTTTCAAATAATAACCTTTGGTAGAACATCTCGGATGGCAGAAAAATGGGGGCTAGTTGTAAAATAATTCCTATGATTTCTATGACAAAAACTAATTACAAGGAATTTGATTGAAATCGATGCAGTTTTGAAGAAATGTAAGAGAATGCTTGAATTGAGATATCACAGGGGAGAAGCCTAGTGAAAATGTGATACATTGGGATTAGCCTCTTCTTCCTTTCAAAATCATGCCTTCTTTTCTTCTTTGTTTGCTTGAGGACTAGCAAAATCTTGAGTTTGGGGTATTTTGATGCATGTGAAATATGCATAATTTTAGACATGATCTAAAATATAATTTGCTCTCATTCCATTATGATTATATGCCTTCCTATGCACTATTTCATCATGTTCCTTTATATTCCATCCCTTACTATGTGATTAGTGATTCCAGGTGCATTTCGAAAAATTTTGGAGGATTTTGTTAAAGAATTCGTAGGAACTGTCTCTACCATAGCCTGAGCCAGTTTCGGGATTTCGAGAGCCTGTTGTTCATTGCAGAATCAATAAAAGGCCACGAACCCTCCTCCAATTACAAAATGTCCACTGGAATTCACTATCCCTGCCTTGATCCACAAAGCCTCCATGCCACCACACCAATCACAAGAGAAGCTTGGATCAATTGTAAGGAAGAATCAAGAAAAATTCCAAACAGACTCACCCCAGGCTCAACCTTTGGATTTTGCAGAAACCAGAAAAGTGTAAAAAGAATATAATATTCCACAACTTGCATAAGTTTCAATCCTGCAATCACACTGATAACATCTAAATGTTAGTGTTTTTATGACGGTTTTGAATGGCTTTTACTATGTATTCTTGGTCGATTATGTGTATAATCTTTATATTATTGTGTGTTTTCATGCATTGTGTCAATTAGTACTTCAATTTTGCTGATTAAGTGCTTTTATCAGGAATTTATCGTTTTTATTGAAGAATGGAAGCTTTTTAGCCAAGTTTGGAAACCAGGCCCAATTTAGGAAACTTTCTACAGTGAGCACAGCAGACTATTTTGAAAATTTCGGGAGTTCTTGGTATTGAAACTAAGTGAGACCAATTTTAGACGAAATTACACTTCCATAGCTTTCTATGGATTAAATTTCATAATTTTTGGACATGTCTACAAGGAGCAGTAATTATTTTAATCCAGCCCAGGATGCAGATTTTTCTGTGCCGACCCAGGCCCAGTGTTTTGGCAATATCTTGAGCTAGAAGTCCAATTGAAGAGTTCTTTTTATGGAAAGAAAGCTAAGAGAATTATATAGAACTTTGTAGAAGAGCCCAAAGCCCTGTTTGGACGTCTTTTAGGAGTTAAGTGGCGTCCAAGTTTCGGGTTAGAAAACATGCAAAAGTCCAACTTGGAGTGCAAGTCAAGAATTCAATTTCCATTCAAAGAAGGAGAGCCCCGCCAACTCCCAGCAGCTAAAGGTAGTATAAAAGCACCCCCTAGGTCAATATCTTCAGGAGGTAGAAGTCAGAGGGCGAAGCTCTGCCGAATTAGTTAGTTATTAGGTTACACACACTAGTAGGGTTAGGGTTTTTACTCTTTTAGATCTTCTAGGTGGTGCCGAATTACTTATCCAATTTCAAAGGTTATTCCCCACAATAATTCAACATTTTTCCAGCAAGATTTGATGGTTCAAAGTCACAGAATCACCAATCAAATTGCAGCAAAAGTAGTCATCACAGGAGCACAAGTCGACGCCATCATCACCAACACAAATCGGCTACCCGACTTCCCTACTCTCTCTCTTATTCGATTTTTTTTCTGTTTAATTGTTTACTTGATGAATTCTTGTGAGATTTTGATGGTTTGCTATTTTACTATGATGAGCTAATTCTCTAATCTAGGATTAAGGATGTAGCCAATTACTTCTATGGTTTTATTATATATGATTTGATGTTTATTCAATTGATTGTGTTGATTGTTCAATCTATGTGTGCCGAATTTATTATATACTTTGGATTGATTCTTATTGATTGCAACATGTGACAGCTGCGTGATTTATATGATGATACCTAGAAGAACATAGATTGATTGATGCTAAAATATGCGAGAGTTGATAGTTTCTTAGGGCTTTATTGATTGTTTTGTGCTTAATGAGTTTAGTATTGATGCTAGGCTATGCGAGAGCTAGGTAGTAGTCTTTGCTGAATATTTGATTCAACATGTGAAAGCAGAGGATTAAGACATTAGAAACAATTGCCCACAATCACACATCAATAGGAGAAATCGACATCCATGCATAATAAACCTAGATAGTAATTGTGTGAACCTCGATTTCCTAGATTGCTTTAGATATTGATAGAACCACACTTTAGAATAAGTCTGCGATTTTATTTCTTTTTATTTGTTAGTTTCAACATCACCGTACACCATCTTTTAATTGATTTGCCTAGATAATCGTAGGTTGTGACATTAGATAGTACTTATTTCACTCGCCGTGGATCGACCTTCATTAGACTACTACACTACATAGTACACTGTGCGCTTGCAGTTAACAATCGTTGCATTAACTCGTGAGTTATTTGTGTGTCGTGTTGTGAATTGATCAAGAATTATAAATTTGAAAAACTCACGCGTAAATAAAACGCATCAAGCTTTTACGGCGCCGTTGTCGGGGTACAAACGGTTTTAATACTATTGAGATTGCAGCTAGATTACTTTAGGATTTATTTTTTGCATTAGTTTTTTTATTTCTTTTTATTTTATTTAATCAATTTTTGTTTTCTTTTTTATTTAGTGTTGTCGATTTTGGTTGATGCCCAAGACGAGACGTGGTGCTTCATCGAGTCCATTTCCTGAGATCAATCCGGGGATCGAGAGAACATTACACAAGCAACTACGCGTGTAACGCCCCGGATTTTTGGTGATTAACTTTTTTAGGGTTTTATTCCAATTATGCCCTTGAGGAATTTCCGGGTTTTTGGTTATGGGAATAAATTATTTTCCCTGGAAATGATGTTTTTAGGTTGGTATTATAAGGGGTTTGAGTTTCGTCGGGAACGGGGACTTGTTTCGGGGTGAAATGGGGTTTTAACGTAGTTGAAATTAAAACTACGTCGTTTTGATAAATGGAAAAAAAAAATGTTGACTGGCGAGGGTTGACCGCGCCTCAGTCCGAAACGACGTCGTTTCGGGACTGAGCCGGCCAAACCCTAAATACTCTTCTCTTCTCTTCTTTTCCTACTTCCCTCTTTTCTTTTCTTTTCTTTCTCTTCTTCTCTACACCTGACGGCGCCTCACCCCACCTATCCTCTTCTCTCCCGACGCCATAAACACGCACACCATCACCACCACTCTTCGTCTTCTTCTTCTCCATTCTTTCCTTCGGGCCACCGTCATACTAGTACACGCCGTCGCCCCAGTTCAAGTTGAGCCGCCGTTGTCGAGCTGAGGGAGGAGGCAGGGGTCCGGTTCGAGGTCTGGGCTCGGACTTGCAGCGTGACGGGGAGCTGATGCTGCTTGTGCCGCCGTCCGTCGAGGAGCCGTCACCGTCATCAAAGGACGTGGCTGCTGCTGGGGCTTTAATCGAAGGCAGGGGGGGCCGGTGCAGAACGGGTGTGACTCGACCCGGGTTTTGATGTGACGAGGAGTCACCGTCGCCTATGTGGTCCTCTGGTAAGCCACCGTCGATTTCCCTCTTATTCTTCTTTCTTTCCCATTCGATTCTGGGATTTGTTGATTTATGGTTGTTGTCATTTGTCGGGTTCTGTGCGGTTAATGGCGGAACGGGTTTTTCATGATGGTGTTGGTTTGTGGTGGAGCTTGGTCGGATTTGGGCTTTGGTCGGGAACGGTGTTGTTGGTGCGGGGATGCGTGGTGGTAGCCTTGCTGCCGATCGAGGGTGGGTATTGGTTCGGATCCAAAACCTGCAATGTTGTTTGTTTACTGGTAAGCTTTTGGCGACTTTGTTTCTTTCGTAGATTTTCTAAAAACTGTGCTTTGGAGCTGTATGTTGATTGGTTGTCGTCTTGGAGGTAGTGGCAGATCATTGTGGTTCGTTTTCAGGACCTCGGGATGATTCCCCGACGAGGCAGTAGCCGGAATCCGGCGTGGAAGTACTGTTCCGGCAAGGCTGACTGGAATCCGGCGAGCTCGGGAATTTTCCGGCGAGGCTCGGGATTTCTCGGCAAGACATAACTTCTTTTCCGGCATTTAACGGTATTCCCTTGATGTGTAATTTGATGTTTTAAACTCATTCACGGCATGTAAAATTAATTCGAATTGGGGTGTGTACTAAATCTTGTATAATAGAAACCGAGAGTATGGGGTGTGTAACATGTGGTCGGTATATGTCCGACGCGGGTAGAACCTTAGGCCGGAAAGGTCGGGCTCGGGAGCTCGATTAACGTGAGTAAGTGAATGGGCCGGGCCTAGACCCAAGTTATGTCACGTTAAGGGTATACGGGTTTTAGGCCCAAGGACTATTATGGATACGGGCTATAGGCCTAATAAAGAGTAATTAATTTGAAATGGGCTTTAGGCCCAGTGACTTTAATTGATGTGGGCTTTAGGCCCTGTGAACCGTTAATCGAGATACAATTGGACTTAAGCGAACTTTTGGTCTCGGGCTAAGTAATGGGATTTGTCGAGCTAAGATTGGGCTTAAGGATAAAAAGATTTCATGTCGTTATGGTCACGGCATTGACATGCATTCATCTTGATTTTATGTGGACCTTATGTGTGGTCATTTTGATTCCAATATAGGATATGTTAAGGTGGAATGAGCTTCGGCTTCTGAGATAATTATTTTGGCCAAGGTGAGGACTTATAAACCTTTGTATGCATTACTGCCTACAATGCTCGGTTAACTGTCTTGTTACATAAAGTGGTATTAATTGTTGGTCTTGAATGCTGTCTGCATGCTTGTTTGATGTGCTTATGTTGTTATCTGTGAGTGTACTATGCTGGTGATATCTCTGATGCAGTGTGCATGATTTGTGAACTGTGTACCAGTGTGTTATAATATGCCTGTCGTGCATGAGTTGTTTTGTGTGTTAAATAACGTCATAAGTGGTTTTGTGGTTTGTGTGGTGGATTGTGGGCTGGAGGACCAGATTTGAGATTAAGATGTTAAATCCACACAACCATGTTTGAAATAACGTATGGTACAATTCTTAAAGGATAATTGTGAATAAAATACTATTATAATTCTACTGTGGGGCTGTTGACCGGTTGGTTCGAGCGGGAAGTAATACCCCTCGGGATGGCATGCGGGATTGCATGTGGGCCTGTGATGGCCGGTTCTACCTCCCTCTTTCTATCTCCCCCTTTCTACCTCCCTCCTTCTTTCTGTCTCTCTCTCTATGGTTTCTATGGGCTTCGTGCCTGGTTTATTTGGGCTTCGTGCCTGGTTGTCTGATCAGACGGGACCGAGCTCGACGCACACAGTAGAGGGCCCTAATAAAATACTTAACCTTAATAACGAAGATAAAAATATAAGTAATGACAAGTGTTGGTTTATAGTCTGATGATGTCTTGCTCTGCGTATTGAGGTTGTTGTTGTTTGGTGCCGGTGTAATTGTAGTTGATTTGTAAATTGTATATTATTGGTTTATTTGTCTGCGGTGAGACAGTGGTTGGTCTCACCCCCTCACAGTTTTACACAGGTTAGCTGATCGATGATCAGAAGAGCATATCAGCAGGTGGCGGTGCTTTCCTGTCCTCCGGTCGGATCCCTAGAGTTCACTGCATATATGTTATCATATGTATAGTCTTCCGCTGCATACTCGTTCTTGTGTAATTTGTTGTACAGTTGTTCATTGATTATGTCGTTGATATTGTATCCCGGGCAGAAGGGCATTTTGGTCACTTCACATGATGTATATTCTTTATTGAATAATTTGGGATAAGGGTGTCCCGGGAATGATAAGGGCAATATGGTCAATCTATAATTAATTTATAACTCATATTAATAAATTGGGACACGGGCGTTTCAGTTGGTAGCAGAGCAGGCTGTAGATCCTTGGGGACGTTTGGATATGTGTTTTTTCACTTATGTGCATAAGTCTGCTCCTGTTTGAGTCGGTTGTTGCGTTTGTCAAATGCAATCATATAGTGAGTCGTACTATGGATCCGGTGGAGGACACGCACCTGCTGAGGGTCGGAGTGACCTGGTATTGTTGTTGAAATGATATGTTTATCTTTACAGCTTGGCTGTAAGCAAAGTTTATCTTGTGGTACATCCACTGTTTGGTCAGAGTCGGGGTAGACTCTTGACTCTTTACTTGTATCTTCTGTCTGTGTTGAACTGGCCAATACAAGTAAGAACCATCAATTTGTTTTTGGATGTTATATCTGTCAAGAGATGATCTGATATGATTCTTGTGATTTTGTTGATCTTAGTGATCATGCTATGTGTGGTCTGATTATATAAATTTGAGGATTTGAAGTTACTCGTGAAATTATATTATGGATTTAATCCTGTTTGGAGTTCGAGATGATAATTTCTTGAATTAGTCTGAGGATGATTTAATGATATAATTGGGGGAAATATCTTTTAAAGATTCTTGAGGTAATAAACTTGGATGAGTTTGGGGTTGATCTAATGGTATTTAGTGAATTATGTTTCAATGATACTTGAGGTACTTGACTTTGTGGAGATTTGAGATATTAGTGGTGATTGTGATGATAAGGTTTTGATCATGAATCATTATTGTGGTTATAGCTCATGTGCGGTTGAGGATTTCGAAAATAGGTTTACATTGAGGGTTGACTTCTGAGGTGATCTCGAGTATGATGATTCACTTGCTAGTCTGTTAGTTATGTGAGGAGAGGTACAGTGATGATGTTCTAAGTTCCTTATCAAATAAATTTTGGTGTTCGTGCTAAGTGTGACTTGAGGAATAGATTCATGAGTATGAGTTAAGAAAGGATGTTTGGGTCTTAAGGAATTTATGGTATAGAATTAGAATATGAAGTTTTAGTAGTGAATGGTTTTTAGTGTCTAAGGTATGATCCGGGATATATACGATTTTGGCTGAATTGGTGTGTGATAAAGGAAATACTTTGAAGCTTTGGATATCAAATTAATATTATGGATTTTTGGTTTTGAGGTATTCATAATGGGAGTGATGATCTTGTCACTTAGGTAACAACTTGGGGTTCTGTATTAGAGGATTTGTGTAATGGATTAAAAAGGTTCGATATATTTAGTTAAGTGATGATAAACGACATTGTTTATGGTTTTTTTTGGAATTATCAATGGTGATGATGGTTGGATAAAACTCTTGGGGTAGTGCTTTGATCTTATGCTTTTGATCATGTTTGGCTACGTCGATGTTTGACTTGGCATTTCGGAGTGCTAGCTTGGAAAAGATAAACTTATGTGACTGATGGATATGATGGTTCTACTTGGTAGTTTTGGCCAATGGTATTTTGAAACCGGGTGGCACTTGTTTGTGTCAGTTAAGCACTTGGCTGCTTGAATTATTCTGCAAATTTCGAGGACGAAATTTTGTTAAGTGGGGTAGAACTGTAACGCCCCGGATTTTCGGTGATTAATTTTTTTAGGGTTTTATTCCAATTATGCCCTTGAGGAATTTCCGGGTTTTTGGTTATGGGAATAAATTATTTTCCCTGGAAATGATGTTTTTAGGTTGGTATTATAAGGGGTTTGAGTTTCGTCGGGAACGGGGACTTGTTTCGGGGTGAAACGGGGTTTTAACGTAGTTGAAATTAAAACTACGTCGTTTTGATAAAAGGGAAAAAAAAAATGTTGACTGGCGAGGGTTGACCGCGCCTCAGTCTGAAACGACATCGTTTCGGGACTGAGCCGGCCAAACCCTAAATACTCTTCTCTTCTCTTCTTTTCCTACTTCCCTCTTTTCTTTTCTTTTCTTTGTCTTCTTCTCTACACCTGACGGCGCCTCACCCCACCTATCCTCTTCTCTCCCGACGCCATAAACACGCACACCATCACCACCACTCTTCGTCTTCTTCTTCTCCATCCCTTCCTTCGGGCCACCGTCATACTAGTACACGCCGTCGCCCCAGTTCAAGTCGAGCCGCCGTTGTCGAGCTGTGGGAGGAGGCGGGGGTCCGGTTCGAGGTCTGGGCTCGGACTTGCAGTGTGACGGGGAGCTGATGCTGCTTGTGCCGCTGTCCGTCGAGGAGCCGTCACCGTCATCAAAGGACGTGGCTGCTGCCGGGGCTTTAATCGAAGGCAGGGGGAGGCCGGTGCAGAACGGGTGTGACTCGACCCGGGTTTTGATGCGACGAGGAGTCACCGTCGCCTATGTTGTCCTCTGGTAAGCCACCGTCGATTTCCCTCTTGTTCTTCTTTCTTCCCCATTCGATTCTGGGATTTGTTGATTTATGGTTGTTGTCATTTGTCGGGTTCTATGCGGTTAATGGCGGAATGGGTTGTTCATGATGGTGGTGGTTTGTGGTGGAGCTTGGTCGGATTTGGGCTTTGGTCAGGAACGGTGTTGTTGGTGCGGGGATGCGTGGTGGTAGCCTTGCTGCCGATCGAGGGTGGGTATTGGTTCGGATCCAAAACCTGCAATGTTGTTTGTTTACTGGTAAGCTTTTGGCGACTTTGTTTCTTTCCTAGATTTTCTAAAAACCGTGCTTTGGAGCTGTATGTTGATTGGTTGTCGTCTTGGAGGTAGTGGCAGATCGTTGTGGTTCGTTTTCAGGACCTCGGGATGATTCCCCGGCGAGGCAGTAGCCGGAATCAGGCGTGGAAGTACTGTTCTTGCAAGGCTGACTAGAATCCGGCGAGCTCGGGAATTTTCCGGCGAGGCTGGGGATTTCTCGGCAAGACATAACTTCTTTTTCGGCATTTAACGGTATTCCCTTGATGTGTAATTTGATGTTTTAAACTCATTCACGGCATGTAAATTTAATTCGAATTGGGGTGTGTACTAAATCTTGTATAATAGAAACCGAGAGTATGGGGTGTGTAACATGTGGTCGGTATATGTCCGATGCGGGTAGAACCTTAGGCCGGAAAGGTCGGGCTCGGGAGCTCGATTAACGTGAGTAAGTGAATGGGCCGGGCCTAGACCCAAGTTATGTCACGTTAAGGGTATACGGGCTTTAGGCCCAAGGACTATTATGGATACGGGCTATAGGCCTAATAAAGAGTAATTAATTTAAAATGGGCTTTAGGCCCAGTGACTTTAATTGATGTGGCCTTTAGGCCCTGTGAACCATTAATCGAGATATAATTGGACTTAAGCGAACTTTTGGTCTCGGGCTAAGTTATGGGATTTGTCGAGCTAAGATTGGGCTTAAGGATAAAAAGATTTCATATCGTTATAGTCACGGCATTGACATGCATTCATCTTGATTTTATGTGGACCTTATGTGTGGTCATTTTGATTCCAATGTAGGATATGTTAAGGTGGAATGAGCTTCGGCTTCTGAGACAATTATTTTGGCCAAGGTGAGGACTTATAAACCTTTGTATGCATTACTGCCTACAATGCTCGGTTAACTGTCTTGTTACATAAAGTGGTATTAATTGTTGGTCTTGAATGCTGTATGCATGCTTGTTTGATGTGCTTATGTTGCTATCTGCGAGTGTACTATGCTGGTGATATCTCTGATGCAGTGTGCATTATTTGTGAACTGTGTACCAGAGTGTTATAATATGCCTGTCGTGCATGAGTTGTTTTGTGTGTTAAATAACGTCATAAGTGGTTTTGTGGTTCGTGTGGTGGATTGTGGGCTGGAGGCCCAGATTTGAGATTAAGATGTTAAATCCACACAACCACGTTTGAAATAACGTATGGTACAATTCTTAAAGGATAATTGTGAATAAAATACTATTATAATTCTACTGTGGGGCTGTTGACCGGTTGGTTCGAGCGGGAAGTAATACCCCTCGGGATGGCATGCGGGATTGCATGTGGGCCTGTGATGGCCGGTTCTACCTCCCTCTTTCTATCTCCCCCTTTCTACCTCCCTCCTTCTCTCTGTCTCTCTCTCTATGGTTTATATGGGCTTCGTGCCTGGTTTATTTGGGCTTCGTGCCTGGTTGTCTGATCAGACGGGACCGAGCTCGACGCACACAGTAGAGGGCCCTAATAAAATACTTAACCTTAATAACGAAGATAATAATATAAGTAATGACAAGTGTTGGTATGTAGTCTGATGATGTCTTGCTCTGTGTATTGAGGTTGTTGTTGTCTGGTGCCGGTGTAATTGTAGTTGATTTGTAAACTGTATATTATTGGTTTATTTGTCTGCGGCGAGACAGTGGTTGGTCTCTTCCCCTCACAGTTTTACACAGGTTAGCTGATCGATGATCAGAAGAGCATATCAGCAGGTGGCGGTGCTTTCCTCTCCTCGGGTCGGATCCGTAGAGTTCACTGCATATATGTTATCATATGTATAGTCTTCTGTTGCATACTCGTTGTTGTGTAATTTGTTGTACAATTGTTCATTGATTATGTCGTTGATATTGTATCCCGGGTAGAAGGGCATTTTGGTCACTTCACATGATGTATATTCTTTATTGAATAATTTGGGATACGGGTGTCCCGGGAATGATAAGGGCAATATGATCAATCTATAATTAATTTATAACTCATATTAATAAATTCGGACACGGGCGTTTCATGTCGAGCCTGTGGAGTTTCTTCAAGACACTGAAATAGAAGAGGAAGCAGAAGTTGTAGCAGATAATTCCGAGACAGTCTACATGGCAGAAGAAGGAAACAAGACATCCCGTGACTACGCAACACCGAGTTTGGATATCGTGCAGTCGAGCATTGCAAGGCGAGCGATCAATGCCAACAATTTTGAACTGAAGACAGCAATCATTCAGATGGTGCAACAGGAACAATTTGGAGGCTTGGATAATGAGGACCCGAATGAACATCTACAGACGTTTATGGAGATTTGTGATTTGATCAGGATCAATGGGGCGACTGATGATGCAATTCGACTTCGATTATTCCCGTTCTCTTTGCAAGACATGGCTAAGAAGTGGTTGAAGTCAGGAGCAGCTGGAACATACAAGACATGGGAGGAGCTTTCAAAGGCTTTTCTTGCCAAATATTTTCCACATGATAATGCAGCACGTATCCAGAGCAAGATTACATCATTCACTCAATTCGATGGAGAAAGTTTCTGTGAAGCATGGGAACGTTACAAGGATCTTATTGAAGGATGCCCACAACTTGGACTACCCGAATGCCTCTTAGTTTAATCGTTCTTTAATGGTTTAAATGAGCCTTTGCGCATGAGTCTGGACGCAGCTTCAAGAGGGGCATTCATGGCGCAAGCACCCGATGTGGCGTATCAGAAATTGGAGACGATGGCGAGTAATAGTTACCAGAGCTCTTCACGATCAAACAACAAGCGAGTAGCTGAAATTCTGGAAGTGGAGACAGTGACAATGCTTAATTCGTAGCTATATTCTTTGAGTCAGCAGGTGAAATTATGTGTTGCTATTGTTAGGCCGAGTGTAATTTGCGATAAATGTGCAGGTGTTGGGCACAATTCAATGAATTGTCCAACCGGAGACGACTTGACGATTGAGCAGATGAACTACATTGAACAACGCCAACAACAGCGAGGACCCTACACCAACACATACAATCTGGAATGGAAGAATCATCCTAATTTCTCATGGAGGGAGAGCAACCCAAACCAGCATGCAAATTCCGAAGAATCAAGACATGGATCTTACACTTATGATGAAAGCCATAATGGAGACTCAACGTATGCAACCGGAGATGACGCAAGGATTCAACAATCGGATGGCGATTATGGAGACTCACTCGAAGATGCTTGAGACGCAACTTGCGCAACAAGCAGAAGGGATCATGAGGACATCATGAAACCTACCGGGACAGCCCACAGTTAATCCGAGAGAGGAAGTCAAGGCTGTAGCACTTAGAAGCGGCAAGCAATTAGATGATCCCTATCCACCTAAAGAAGATGAAGCCGACACCATCATTAAGTGAGAAGAAGAAGATGAGCAACCGAAAGTGGAGAAGCAGTTGCTGAAAAGAGAGCAGAGGAAAAGAAGCAAGAGCAAGAGAAGTCGATTCCCAAGTGGAAGCTAGCGAAGCAGAAAAGAGAGTAACCGAAGGAGATATGGCATGAAGCAAAGTTTATGAACCACCGGTTCCATTCCCTCAGCGACTTCAGCAGGGAAAAAAAGTTAAACAATTCGGGAGATTTCTTGAACATTTAAAGAAATTGCATATTAATGTTCCATTTACTGAAGTAATTTCTCAAATGCCTGCTTATGCTAAATTTCTCAAGGAAATTCTTTCCAGGAAAAAGAAGCTAGAAGATTACGAGATAGTGGCTTTGACAGAGGAGTGCAGTACAATCCTGCAGAATAAGCTGTAGCCAAAACTAAAGGACCCTGGAAGTTTCTCTATTCCTTGCAATATTGGTTCTATGTGCATTGAGCGAGCTCTTTGTCATTTGGGAGCAAGTGTTAGTTTTATTCCGAAGTGAATTGCTGAGAGGCTAGATATTGGAAATATGAAGCCAACTACCATCTCTCTTCAGCTTGTGGATCGATCTGTCAAATATCCAGTGGGGATATTGGAGAACATTCCAATAAAGATTGGGAAGTTCTTTGCACCAGTCGATTTTGTGGCGCTCGACATGGAGATTAATTTTCAAATGCCGATTATTTTTGGGAGGCCGTTCTTAGCTACTGCTGGAGCTCAAATTGATGTTCGTGATGGAAAGCTTACTTTAAGGATTGGGAATGAGAAAATCGAGTTCAATGTCTTCTGTGAAACTGAATGACCACTTGAAGAAGACAGTTGCTTCCGAGTTCATTTTATTGATGATGCCGTGAAGGAAGTGAGCAAAGTAGCAAGTAGTGACGATCCACTCTTGAATTGCTTGGTGACGAGTGGCACTACTGATGATGATGATTTGGAGATTGCCCAAAGTGTAGAAATTTTGCAATCCATGCCACCATTGGAAGCGACCGAAGACAAGAGCTATGAGTTGATTGGAGAAGAGAAGAAAGATGAAGTTCGGAGCGCACCAAAGGTAGAGCTGAAACCATTACCATCTAAGCTACGGTATGCATTCTTAGGTCCCGACTCTACGTATCCTGTTATTATCAATGCTGAGTTAAGTAAAGTAGAGGAGGAGATACTATTTGATGTGCTAAGAAGGCATAGAAATGCTATTGGATATTTTGTTGAGGACTTGAAAGGAATTAGTCCTACATTCTGCATGCATCTGATTTTGCTTGAGGAAGGTAGCAAACCGAGCATTGAAAGTCAAAGGAGGCTTAATTAGAATATGAAGGAAGTTGTGAAAAAGGCGATTCTTAAGCTTCTTGATGCATGGATTATTTATCCAATTTCTGACAGTGAATGGGTAGCCCTAGTTCACATGGTACCGAAGAAAGGAGGAATGACTGTGGTCAAGAACTAGGATGACGAGTTGATTCCTACGAGGACTGTTACTGGGTGGGGAATGTGCATTGATTATAGGAAGCTAAACAGTGCTACGCGCAAGGATCACTTTCCATTGCCGTTTATTGGTCAAATGCTTGAGCGACTGGCTAAGCATTCTTATTATTGCTATTTGGACGGATATTTGGGATTCTTTCAAATACCTATTCGCCCGAATGATCAAGAGAAGACGACGTTCACTTGTCCGTATGGAACTTTTGCTTATCGATGGATGCCTTTTGGGCTGTGGAATGCACCAGCCACTTTTTAGAGATGCATGATGACGATTTTCTTTGACTACATAGGGAAAATTATGGAGGTTTTCATGGATGACTTTTCCGTCTAAGGGAAAACATTTGAGGATTGTTTATCTAACCTATCAAAGGTACTTACAAAATGTAAGGAGACTAATTTGATGCTTAATTGGGAAAAATGCCATTTTATGGTACAAGAAGGAATTGTTCTTGGACATTTAGTTTCCGAACGTGGGATTGAAGTAGACAGAGCCAAGATAGATGTGATAGAGACCTTACCTCCACCGAATTCAGTCAGGGCGATTTGGAGTTTTCTTGGACATGCCGGATTTTACAGAAGATTCATTGAGGATTTCTCAAAGGTAGCCAAACCTCTTACTAGTCTCTTGAATAAAGATGTGCCTTTTGTCTTTGATGAACACTGTATGGAAGCATTCGACAAGCTCAAGAAGGAGCTGATTTCGGCACCCATCATTCGACCCCCTGATTATTCACTTCCGTTCGAGAAAATGTGTGATGCAAGCGACTATGCTGTAGGCGCAGTCTTAGGACAACGCCGAGATGGGAAGATGCATGCCATTTATTATGCAAGCAAGACTCTAGATGATGCTCAAGTTAATTATGCAACTACGGAGAAGGAGTTCTTAGCTGTTGTATTCGCAATTGACAAGTTCAAGAGTTACCTTTTGGGTTCCAAGGTGATTGTTCACACGGACCATACTGCATTGAAGTATTTGCTCCAGAAGAAAGATGCGAAACCACGACTTCTTCGATGGATTCTTATGTTGTAAGAATTCGACCTAGAGATCAAGGACAAGAAAGGAATGGGGATTTAGTTGCTGATCATTTATCAAGATTGCACATGGAGAAAGACAAGAAGTAAGAAGAGGAGAAACCGATTAATGACGCACTGCCGGACGATTACCTCGCCATGGTCAATGCGATTTCCACAAAGAAACCTCCTTGGTTTGTCGAGTTCGTTCATTATCTATATCGCTTGGGATACATTCCGAAAGATGAGAGCAATTATGATCATGTTCGACAATCAAGGCGATTTTCATGGAAGGCGATTCACCGAAAAGCTTCATGATCCACCATTACTGCCCATCCATTCAGTCCAGCTAAAATGACAGTGAAGAAGCGCTGTGTGGGAGGCAACCCACAATTTAAGGTAGTTTAGTGTTTTGAGTCTTTTATTTTTACTAATTTTTGTTTTTGTTTTTTGAGTCTAAGCAGATTGCAAGAAGAAGGAATTTTTTGAGGAGAGATCAACCACATTTGAAGGGTCAAGACAAATTTTTCATCAAATTAATCAGAGAAACTTTTCTTAAACTCAAACTTTTACTTGTCTGCGTAATTTGTGTGATGATTTGCTTGAGTGCTTTGTTGGATTTTATTTGTTTTGAGGCATTCATATACATTTAGCACTTACCCTTAGGTTCCGATGGGAAGCTCATAACAAACTAGGCTAAATTAGAGGCGACAAATTTTAGGAATAGTTTTCAGGATTTCCTTAATTTTTCTAGCACCCTAGGACTTTTCACTTTTTCATAATTTATTAAAAAGTTAAAAATCAGAAAAATAGAAAAACACAAAAAAATCAAAAAACAAAAAAATTAGGTTTTTACGTACCATTGGAGCAAAAGGAGGACAAGTAGCCGACCAACGGGCTAGCCAAGACGCACCAGCCGCGCATCAGCACGCACAAGGCGCACCAAAGTGCAAGCCAGCGCGCCCCAGCCGACCTACCAGCGCGCACCAACGCGAGACCAAGACGCACCCGCGGGCACGCCAACCAGCACCTGCAGGCGCGCCAAACGGGACCAAAGGCGCACCAAGGCACGCCGATACCAGCACCGACCCGAGAGCAGCAGAGGCAATTTTTGTCGACTCTAAAAATTTTTCCAATCCATTAGCTGCCGACTTTAGTGCTTCAAACCCACCAAATATGTATAGGTCAGTATTCCTTTAGTTTTTAGGATTAGGATTTAGTTTATTTTATTTAGGGATTTTCTATTCCTTGGAGAAATAGGATTCCTAGTACACACCCACTTTGAATACTAGTTTGAGGAGGATTCCTAGTACCCATATGACTAGAAGTCGGCACCAACACCCGTTTTTCCACCGCCTCTAGAGCCTATATATACACACCCATACCCCCCATATTTTTCCACACCAAACATTCAAGCTCTAGATATTCATACACCCTAGTGCTGATTTCACCTCCCTAGCACCCCTTAGGTTTTTCCTTTTCGTCTCCCTCTCTTTCACTAACCCTGGTTCAAGATGAATTTCCCGCAAACAACCCTTGCAGACCCAACTTCACCATCACCGACCATACCCCGCGCTATATCCCTATGCCTAAGTTTACCGAGTACAATCCGGGATGGATTTCTGAAGCGAATCGCGCTAGGTTTGACAAGTTGATTAGGAGACCTCTAATTCCTACGAGGTACATTGATTTAGAAGTGGTTGAATCTTACAATCTTAAGGAGCTGATTGGCAAGTACCTTGCCAACATAGGACTAGTCGATTATTGCAAGATTAAGGAGCCATCATACGAGGAGCTTACTTATGAGTTTCTCGCTACTTTTGGGTATGACGTGGATCTCAAGGACATTCATGATCCCATCTATGTCAAGTTTCGGCTTGCAAGGAAAGAATATGAAATGAGCTTAACTGATTTCAACAAGATTTTTGGTTTTGATGCCGAAGGATGGCGAGTTCCTAGTTGTGGCTTTAACGCAAGTGTCATGTGGAATACACTTTACAGTACTTCATATGCACGCTTCAAAGGCTTGGCTAATGACTTGTGCATTAAGGACAATGCACTTTGGCAAACTCTTTCTTTGGAAGAACCGATGATGCGCACAAGGTGCAACGTGATGAGCTTTTTGTACTCTTTTGCATGGTACACGGGTACAAACTCAGTGGAGGACTTTGGTTGCTGCAGAATTTTGCTCATATTTGCAAAGGAGAGGCGAGATAGCATGTGGAGGGCTGATCACTCATATCGCGAAATTCATAGGAATTAATCTAGATCCCTACACTTTAACCCCTTCAAACCCCGCACTTGAGACTGTGCATAAGCATGTTGCCGCAGCAATGGCCATAGAACTCCATGAACCCATTGATCCATATCCTTATAGTGATGGAGAAGAGGTTGATGAGGAATGCTTTTGTGTTAGCACACAACCGATCCACCGTAAGCCACCATCGTCTACAATATCCGTGGAGTCCGATTCCTCCAACATCTTCGACTTTCTCATGGGATGGGAAGCTCAAGGCGATGGCATCGCCAATCTCAACAAGACCACCGGCGAATTACTCTCTCAAATGGATAAGTTGGTTGACATTGTTGATAAGTTAGGGAGAGTTATGTGCAGTAAATTGCATGAACAGGAGAAGACCATCGCGCAACTTAGGAAGAAGCTAGAGAACATGGAGAACAAACTTGTCGAGTAGTTTCATGCATCATCATTCTATGTGTTGTGTTTTTATTGCTTTATGTCCTTACTTTTACAGGATGCAGTAAATGCTAGTCATCCTCGTGGCAATTTAAATTTCATGTCAAATGTGTTTAATTTTGGTGTCATGAACACCTAGTGGCAATGCAATTTCGATTTTTCTATCTCTCTTATGGTTGATTGTAACTTTCTCTCTTACTTGGATTATCGTTTGTTATGTGCTATACATGTTTCAATCTAAGTTTCAAGAGAGTGGTTCTCCTATGTGCCTATCTTTTTATCCTTTGTTTCTTTTCTTTCTTGGCCAATGAGGACATTGTCTGATATAAGTTTGAGGAGGAGGAACAAATTTCTTTGCAATTTGTTTGTGTTTGTTTTGTTTAGTGTCAATAAAGACATTGTTTTTGACTTTAATATATTGAGTATGCATATTTTTTATTCTAGATTACTTAGTAAAGCGATTACCGTTTTTTTCAAATTTTTTTTCAAAATCGTTTTCAACTTTTGTTTTTGGATATTTTCAAAATTGTTTTCCAACTTTTGTTTCCAAAATTGTTTCTCAAAATCGTTTTTCAAATAAAAAAATTTCAAAAAATCGACAAAAAAGAATAAAATTTTTCGAAAAAAAACAACCAAAAAAATTTTTATTTGCTTTTCAAATTGTTTTCAAACCCACCATTCTATGATCAAGATGTTTTTGTTGATGGATAACCAAGAGAGTTACTTTGAGTTTTTGAAATTTTTTTCTTTTAGATGCAAGAAGTTTGATTTTTAATTGATCTTGTGTTCATGCTTAGTTATGATGAATTCATGCAAGTTCTAGCATTCTTTGCCTAGCATTTTTTCGACACCCTATGCATTATTTTTCAAACTCATGACGTCACATATATGTCCTAGAACAAGTTTTCAGAACTTTTCAAATCGATTTTTTCTCATAGATGCTCAATGAAAGAGTTGATTTAGGCATTCTTTGTTTAAACCGACAAGCCAATAAAAAGCCTACCCCTTATCATTATCCCTTGTCTAACCCCTTTGAGCCTAAATCATGGTAGCTAATTTTTCTTTTTTTACCCACATTTACCCACCTTTAACCCTTTGAAGCCTTATAGCTACCATTCTTTTTTTCATTATTCATACCCTACTTTTCAAAAGTTCCTTAAGAGATTTTTGTTCTATGTTTTCATCAAGATTCTTTTCTATGATAAGTGCAATTGTACCGTATCTTTTCACATCCAAGAAGATCTATGCATTGAAGATGTTTGCACTTTCAATTGTTTCAAGTATGTTATGGAATGTCAAGCGCAGAAAAAAAAAAAAGAGAGAAGAAAATTGATAAAGTCGATTCAAAAAGAAAAAAAATTCAGAAAAATCAAAAAATTCGAAAAAGAGTTGAGAAATTGCGCAATCAATGGTTCCTGAAACAAGCTGAATTTCTTTTGATGATCACATGATGGATGTTATTTCAAGACTTGCACTTTGAGAAATCTTTTCAATCTCTTGGTAATGCATATTGCAATCTTTTCTTAAGTTTTTGAACTTTGATATCCCTATACACCTTTTCCTTGATCAACCTCTACCCAAGACCCCATTACAACCCTTTGTAAAGTCCTATTGATTTTTTTTAGAGTGTTTATTCATAATAGTGGAGTTAAGTTCTGGAATTTGCCTATGGGAATAGTTTTTCAAATTTTCATGACATCAATTCATTCTTGCATGCATATGGGAAGTTGATTTTTGCTAAGTGATTTGTGTGAAAACTTATACGGGTAAGTCTGACTATGGCATTGATGCTTTTTCATGAGATTTTCTTTCTTTCTTGGCATTTGATCTTAAATGTTTTTCGTAGGCTCTCGATCATTATCTTGGAAGACTTGATATGAATTCTTTTTGATTGTGTGATTTGGTGGCGATTTTAAAAACCCTCATTTGGTTTATTTTTTTTTATTTGCTTGAGGACAAGCAAAGTTTGAGTTTGAGGACATTTGATAACATCTAAATGCTAGTGTTTTTATGATGGTTTTGAATGGCTTTTACTATGTATTCTTGGTCGATTATGTGTATAATCTTTATATTATTGTGTGTTTTCATGCATAGTGTCAATTAGTACTTCAATTTTGCTAATTAAGTATTTTTATCAGGAATTTATCGTTTTTATTGAAGAATGGAAGCTTTTTAGCCAAGTTTGGAAACCAGGCCCAATTTAGGAATCTTTTTGCAGTGAGCACAACCGACTATTTTGAAGATTTCGGGAAATCTAGGAATCGAAATTAAGTGAGACCAATTGAAGATGAAACTAGTCTTCTAGTGCTTTCTATGGATTAAATTTCATAATTTTTTGACGTGTCTACAAGAAGCAGTAATTATTTTAATTCAGCCCAAGATGCAGATTTTTCTGTGCCGACCCAGGCCTAGTGTTTCGGTGATATCTTGTGCTACAGAAGTCCAATTGAAGAGTTCTTTTCATGGAAAGATAGCTGAGAGAATTATATAGAATTTTGTAAAGAGCCCGATGCCCAGTTCGGACGTCTTCTAGGTATTAAGTGGCGTGCAAATTTCGGGTCAGAAAATAGGCAAAAGTCCAACTTGGAGTGCAAGTCAAGAATTCAATTTCAATTCAAAGAAGAAGAGCCCCACCAACTCCCAGCAGCTAAAGGCAGTATAAAAGCACCCCCTAGGTCGACATATTCAAGAGGCAGAAGTCAGAGGGCGAAGTTCTGCCGAATTGGTTAGTTATTAGGTTACACACACTAGTAGGGTTAGGGTTTTTACTCTTTTGGATCCTCTAGGTGGTGCCGAATTCCTTATCCAATTTCAAAGGTTATTCCCAACGTTTTTCCAGCAAGATTTGAAGGTTCAAAGTGACAGAATCACCAATCCAATTGCAGCAAAAGTTGTCATCAGAGGAGCACAAGTCGACGCCATCATCACCAACACAAATCGGCTACCCGACTTCACTACTCTCTCTTTTATTCGATTTTTTTTGTTTAATTATTTACTTGATGAATTCTTGTGAGATTTTGATAATTTGATATTTTATTATGATGAACTAATTCTCGAATCTAGGATTTGGGATGTAGCCAATCACTTCTATGGTTTTATTATATATAAATTGATGTTTATTCAATTGATTGTGTTGATTGTTCAATCTGTGTGCCGAATTTATTATCTACTTTGGATTGATTGTTATTGATCGCAACATGCGAGAGCTACGTGATTTATATGATGATACCTAGAAGAACATAGATTGATTGATGCTAAAATATGCGAGAGCTGATAGTTTCTTAGGGCTTCATTGATTGTTTTGTGCTTAATGAGTTTAGTATTGATGCCAGGCTATACGAGAGCTAGGTAGTAATCTTTGCTGAATATTTGATTCAATATGCGAGAGCTGAGGATTAAGACATTAGAAACAACTGCCCACAATCACACATCAATAGGAGAAATCGACATCCATGCATAATAGACCTAGATAGTAATTGTGTGAACCCCGATTTCCTAGATTGCTTTAGATATTGATAGAACCACAGTTTAGATTAAGTCTGTGATTTTATTTTTTTTATTTGTTAGTTTCGACATCACCGTACACCATTTTTTAATTGATTTGCCTATATAATCGTAAGTTGTGACATTAGGTAGTACTTATTTCCCTTGTTCCGTGGATCGACCTTGA
Organism: Turnera subulata; assembly: GCA_028386065.3. Lineage (NCBI taxonomy): Eukaryota > Viridiplantae > Streptophyta > Magnoliopsida > Malpighiales > Passifloraceae > Turnera > Turnera subulata. The sequence goes on along the minus strand of JAKUCV010001683.1, from coordinate 17,324 downwards.
TTAGACTACTACACTACATAGTACACTGTGCGCTTGCAATTAACAATCGTTACTTTTACTCGTGAGTTATTTGTGTGTCTTGTTGTGAATTGGTCAAGAATTATAAATTTGAAAAAGTCACGCGTAAATAAAACGCATCACATACCCTGAGCATTTCAAGAGACTTTCCGAAAAGAAGAGAGGCATTAATCATAACACCATGAGAAAAGTCCACTTAAAAAACTATTATCCTCTCCAAAAGTTTTCAAAACCTGCAGCTCGTCAAATTTCAGCCTATCAACACACTTCCCAAGGCACTTTATCCTGACAAACACGATGGAAAAATTGAGAACCAACTTGCTAAACTCTCATCATTCCCAGCAAGTGGGGAAGAGAGAAAAGCCAAGCTGCGCCTATGTAAAGGAAGAAGGAAGAAGAAGAGGGGCATCCAATAATCCATAGAATCATCCACGATTAAAGACACCATTGAAGGTCTAGAATAGGGGTTAAACAAAACCCAGAACTTTGGGTTTTCAAGGGGTGCACGGTGCTGCAGCTTTATCTGTAGAAATTATGTCGCCCCTAACCTCCATTCTGTTCCAGACCCTATGCTGACCTTTGTTTTTATTGTTTCTGTAATTCTGAACATGAACAAAACAACCCCTTTTAGGTTGAAGGGGTGCAACATGTCTCTGGTTTTCATGTATTAAATTGCTTTTTTCTTGTCCTTAACTTGTTTTGGTTGTTGCACACTTGATACATGTTTGAGTTCTGGTCAAACTCTTGCATGGTGATAGGTAGCTAGGTGAAGGACAGAAAGGAGAAGCCACAGTTACTGGAGCCACAACAACCAGCCCTTAACCCCTAGTATTCAAAAGAAGCTAGGAGTTAATTGAGGAACTAACCTTAACACCAAACCTATTCCCCTAGATTTGACCGATACAAAAGCATTAGGATGAGTGAGAATCATGGGAGGTACCTGTGAGTGAAAGAAAATGGGAGTAGTACTGTGAGTGAAAGAAAATGGGAGCAGTATAGGTTAAGAGCGCCTGCAAGAACCAATCTTTATAATTGATCTTGTGTTGTCGACAGGCTCAGGAAAGGCCCAGCCTGTCGTAGCATAGTCAAGCAGATAATACCACTTTTATTCTGATTCTTGATTGATTACTGAAAAGCCTATTTTCAACTAAGTGGCAGCTAGGTGAAGGACCGAGAGGTGAAGCCATAGTTACTAGACCAACAGTAATCAACCTCCACTTCTTAACCGTCTGAGAGAAGATAGGAGAGACTGTGGGTATTTAGCACCAACACTAAATGTCACCCCTAAGTGAACGTGTATATACCTAGTGATAGGGGTAGATGGAAGCTTAGGGAACTATCAATAAGATCGAAAGCCGTTGATAGTACACTAGGTTGGGAGCCCCTTCAAGACATCTTACTAAATACATGCCATCAACAGGCTCAGCCTATTGCGGCACTTTTGAGCAATTTAAAGCATAAAACAGGGCATGCAAGCCCCAGATGCCTAAGACTTTGCTAAATCTAATTTCCTCCTACTTGAAACTCTGCTGTTACGTTTATTTTATTGCTTAAGTATATACTTCAATTAGCATTCACCCAAAATCCACTTCTATTTAATTGTTTTAAGCCTAATTTGTCTATTTAAAGGTAACAGGCTCAACCCAGTCCCTGTAGATACGACCTTGATAAGTACTACAACAACCCTGTGCACTTGCAGGAGCCCGCTGCGGAAAAAACGCCATCAAAAGGCACTAAGACCCATGTGAAATCCACTAACCTGGACATATATAATTTCGCAAAGTTAATGTTTGCATTCTCCAACATTAATATTTAATAATCAGCCTTGAGTAATAAAAGTCATTTATCCTGTTCAATCAATATAGACGCAAAAGACACATGTTCCTTTAATTAGTATTCAATCCATGCCAACAAACAAGCGATTTGTAATACCTTTCATATCCAGGACTAAGAACAATGGCAATCAAACGGTCATAATTATATTATTACTCAAATTTTGTTGGTATTCCACTTAATTTCCACTCCAAGACGCGAGGCTTACGTATCTATGATTTTTTTTTTTTTTGAGCACTGGTCTTGAATTTGACACCACAAACCACGTTTTCCGTTTCTATCTTACTTGTTCAATAGTTTGACACCACAAACAAAAGCCAGGTCAGAGTCAATAGCTTACCATTGAGTACTGCAAACACGTAAACGGCTTGAACCTTGAGGCCAAACAACCAGGTTTGGCCACCAACAACCAAGAGCACACCAATCCTCACCCAAATCCGGCATCATCCACAAAACACAACAAACCTAATTAAAATGGGCTCGGCAAGAAGATAAACAACAAAAGGAGAAATGAATGAAGAGAAGAGAAGAGGGGAAAGGATGGCGCGGCCACTTACCCCGGTGGTGGCAAGTCCACAGGCCTGCCATTCCTCGTTGCCCCGACCCACGGCGCGAGACCAGCACCGATGAGGCCAAGACGACCTCGTTTCTCCCTTGCGACTGTGACGACAATTAAAACACGTGTTGGCATCAGCGTACCTTAATGGTGGCGGCAGTTAGAGATTAGTGAGGAAGCAAAGGAATAAAAAAGGCGAGAGATAGAAAATTGGGAGAGAGGAAGAGACTTCAAATTCCCATAATCCGGCCCCTTGTCTCCTTCTATGTGGTAGTGGCGGATTTCCAATAAGAGAGAGGTTGAGGGATAAGAGGGTTAGGGGTTGGGAAAAGAAAAAAAAATAATAATTGAAGAGAGTGATGGGTGTCAACGGCGATGGAGAAAAGAAAAGAATAAGGAGAGAAAAGTGGGTTGCAAACCCTTGAATCCCACAGGAAACAACATGACATTATATACTCGTAATTCATGTCATTTGAGCAATTTCTCCAATGCCCATCAGCGTGGTTTTGCTCATTTGGTCAAAACAGACATCACTTTGTGTTTTATGTTTGGCAATAGCCAAACTACGTAATTTTGATAAAACTAAAATAGTAATTTGTTCGCACGACAGCCTCCAAATAAAATGATTCCATAAACTTGCTTAATTAATTAATTTCCAAATACTAAAATTCAATTTAAATCCCAATAAAGCCTTTAAGTGATAAATCATCAACGATAAGGAAAATTAGATTTCCTTGGGTAAAAATTCTATTATATTTTTCGAGAGTGTAAAATTGAAAATAATAATAACAATAATATTTTTATAAATTTTTTTGTAAACAAAACTAGTAAAAAATTCAGGGCGTTACACTTTAGGTAAAAATTTTGAATCTCTGCAGCCATTCAAATTGTTGGCCACTTTCTAACTTCTTCTTATATTCAATTCCAAAATAGAGAATTTCTTTCCCTGAGATAATTTCACCATATTTTATTTATATTTTATGATATAAAAAATAAAAAAAGTGGTAATGATAAGTCTCATTATAAATAGTGAATGGTTCTTGAGTTTCCTTTTCTTAAAAAGCTATAGGCGTATTTCCATTAAACAAATAAGTGACTATAATGGCATGACATTTGTTAATTTCTATAATATATAAATTTCAACATTAGCAATCATCCTATGGCTTTATACTTATAGCCAATACATAACCTCGGCCGTTCTAAGCACTCTCTTAAAAGAATATTTTGCCAAAAGATATTTATAAAGAACCCAACCATAGTTAGAAAATAGAGAACAGAGAAAGTAGAGAAAGAAAGTTATTTTCTTGAGTTGTGCTTCAAAAGAGTTAGATAGAAATATTCATAAGGTCAAAAAATCATATAGCAACTCATGAAGTTAAACAGACATTTAAAACACAGATTAAAAGTAATGAACTTGCACAATCCAAATGCATGAAACTGCCTTTACTTGATTCACAGAAAGTTGTCCTAATTAATGTAATGGGCAAATTAAAGGTTAGGAAACTAATAATGGACAAGTATTAAAACTGTGAAGATGGGCTTTTTTGGTACTAAACCTTTATACTTAAGTCCAAACTGGTATCAAACCTTTTCAAAGTGCCAATCAAGTCCTAAACGTTACATTAAGTAAACAAAATGAGTCCTAAAGTGAATTTCCGTTAAAATAAGCTGACATGTTCGTTGAGTTTCAATCTAATATTATTAAAAAAATCCATGTCAGTAATTTGTGGCTAGAATTTGAAATTTTAAATTTTAAAATTTTTAAAACCTTAACATTCATTCTAACCAACCCCAACCACCTATCTATCTATCATTAATAATATTAATAAGATCAATTAGCATCCACAACTTATATAAACCACACTTAACTTTTTAGTAATAAATTAAAAGTCATACACATAGATAAACAACCTTGTGAAAACCCTAGAAACTACAGAAGACGAAACGTCAAAGAGAGAAATAGGAAAGAACAACAACTTGTGAGAGACAACAAACAAAAAAGAAGAGAAGAACTAAAGAGACAAAGAATCAACGTTGGAAGAGAAAGAATTCTCTGAATAAAAGACAAAGAAGTAGAGCATATTGGAGAAGTTAAGTGAGAAACAAAGGTAGGCTTTTTGTTATGTGTTTTTATCCTTGAAAACTAACAAGTGGTGGTGGAGGATATATGTGTAGGACTGTGTTTGTTTGAATAAGTTGAGCTGCATGTTTGAAGGAAACAATATTCATGACTGGGAATTGTTTTTTCGTTTAATTACAAGAGTGGCAGTTCAATTATGACTGAAAATTTGAGGTTTGATGGGGGTAATTGAGTAATTTGATGCATTGATTTGTAGTGTCTGAAAATGAAAATGGTTGCCGTGATGGATTATTATAAATTGTTTGTGGTCCCTTAGTTTGCATGTGGTGTGTTGTAGTTGTTATTGTTGTTGATGATAAAAATAGCTTCTGTTGTTTGTACAGTTTGTTGAGGTGTGGGATTTGGCATGACAATGTCATATATTCTTTGGATTGACACTTGTTTGATGAGTTCAAACTGCTGTAAGTTTGTCAATATCCTTATACCCATCCTAAATGGCTGCTTCATCCAGGAACAGAAACAAGATTTTGTAAACTCTTATATTTGTCACTTAGTTTGTAAAAATTACAAAAAGTATAAGATTTTGTAAACTCTCATATTTGTCACTTAGTTTTGCTTTGTGTTGTTGTTTTTATTACAATTGACAATATATTTGCACTTGTTCTTTATTAGGATGGGTCAGCTCCATGTGTTTTTAGGTGGGGATTTAGATGTTGATTCAATGCTCAAATATCACAGAGGCTTCAGAATTACAAGTCACATTGATACTGACACTTGGCATTCAAAAGATTTGGATGCATAAGAAGCACAATGTGGGATTGTGAATGCAAATGGCTTTTTGTATGGTGCTTCTATTGAAGAAAGACAGCATCAGGGTCAAAAAAAAGATGCATGCATCGTTCACATGAGCAACAAGCTTGAGAAAGGAGATTTTTTCATCCTTCTATTGCATAAGGGTGAGCTAGGATTGTGCACCAATAAATATGCTGTGCCGAATAAAATAACAATGTTGATGTATTGCGGGGTTAATGCATAAAAATGTCCCTTAAATTTTTTATTTTCACCACTATTGTCCCTAAAGAAAGTGTTGGGTAATTTATATCCCAACTTGTGTCTTAACCGAGTGGGGTTGTCCAATTACCTACAGTAACAGGTTTCGGATGTGGGACCCTCTTGCTGTTGAATAAAAAATTATTTCACTTTTTGGATTCCACGTCAGATTAGTAACTAAAAAAAATCATGGGTCCCACCCCAATATTCTAATTTATAAAAATTTAATTATTAAAAATAATTGGGAAAAAATGTAAGGAAATTTTAAATTTTACGGATTGTGAATTCTTGATGTAGGGCCCTCATAAATTTTAAATTGCAATTTCTTTTTTGAATTTTAAATTTTACTAGTTTAATTTTACAGATTAAAGATGTGGGGCACTAATAAATTTTAAATTGCGAATTCTTTTCTGATTTCCTTATTCTTTTATAATATTTTTTTGTTACGAATCTAACTTGGATTCCCGAAAAAATATATATTTATTTTTTAAAATCAAATGATTGTTTGTGGGACCCAAAAAATTTTTCCAATTACAATTTTTTAATTTTTTTTAAAAAAAAATTTAAAAAACTAAAGCCAATCTGACGTGGAAAACAAGTACAGTACAAAAATAATTTTTTATTCAACAACAGGTGGGTCCCACATCCGAAACCTGTTAATGTAGGTAATTGGACAACTCCACTCGGTTAGGCACAAGTTGAGGGATATAAATTACCCAATACTTTCTTTACGGACAATAGTGGTGAAAATAAAAAAGTTAAGGGACATTTTTATGCATTAACCCATGTATTGCTATGCAATAATTGATGAATACAAGTTCAACAAATTTGAACAACTTGAAGTTCTTGCTCCAGTGATGCAGCAAGATAAGGTGGAGAATATGCCAAACCCTAAAGAAGGTAATGGGCCCAATGATGAAGAAAATACGATAGAGGTGCAAAATAATATAGAAGATTCAATGAATACTTTGCACCATATTATGGAAGTTGAAAAAAATTATATACCCAACATTCCAATTATTGGATCTGTCCAAGCAGAGATGGTAACACAGGAAGGAGATTGTACCCATGAAGAGCATAAGAATAGCAAGAAGAAAAATACAACTACTGCATGAAAGAAGATGAAGGCTAAAGAAAAGAATAAAATTAATGCAACAAAGAAGGGTAAGGAGAAAGTGACCAACCCTACAATCCACACAGAAACTCCTTTTGTTAATTGGGAAGAACTTCCTGATGTCTAAATTAATCCAATCCCGAGCTCCATGGAGAAGAGAATGATCCAGATTATATTCCAGATAATTGTAAGTAACCGGGCATGCATATGATGCATAGTTATTGTATATGCGATATATAATATGTTAATCACATGCATAATTGTTATGTATGGAAATAATTTGGTGACAAACACTCATCTATGCTTAGATCAACACTTGGTAGGTTTGCCAAAGCAAAGTGCCAATGTTTATCCTAGCAAGATGTAAATATTAAGTTCTTCTTGTGTTGCCTTCCATGATAAGCACTCATCATTGCTTAGATCAAAACTTGGTGGGTTTTGCCAAAGCAAGGTGCAAATGTTTATCCTAGCAAGGTGCGACGGGATAATCGTAATATCCGAACTGCTTACTGTGGGTTGAACTTAACTAGGTCATCTCAATAGGATTGAGGACTTAGAGGCAAAGAGTTGAGCTAAGTCTATGAGATAGAGAAGACCAAGTGTTGTTCACTCAACTATCCAAGAGTTACATGAGATGTAATTGACAAGAGTTGTCTACCTGAATAACTATGATGTAAGCGATCAGCCAAAGCTGACTTATCTTGAAGTGAAATATGGTTCTTGGCCTACTTATCATTATCTTGATTCATAGTAGGAGCATCATTTAATAGAATTCCTTGTTAAATGATTTTATGTATGCATGACTCTGATTTCTGTGAGTTGATCATCGTTGTAGAGTAATCATGGCACAAAACACAAGTACACTATCACTGCGATCTGTCCTTGAGAAGGAAAAACTTAATGGGAATAATCTCCTTAACTGGCATCGCAATTTGAGGATAGTCCTCAAACAAGAAAAGAAATTGTATGTCCTTGAAGGGCCTGTTCCTATTGAACCGGCACCTAATCCTCCTAAGGCGGAAAGAGATGCTTACAAGAAGCATGTCGATGAGGCATTGGATGTCGCTTGCCTTATGCTTGTTAACATGGACTTTGAGCTTCAGAAGCAACATGAGAACTTGGGTGCGTTCGATATGATCGAACACCTGAAAATGCTCTTTGAAGAGCAAGCTAGGCATGAGAGGCATGAGACCTCAAAGGCTTTGTTCCAATGCAAGATGGCTGAGTCATCACCAGTCAGGCCTCATATGCTCAAGATGATTGGATACATTGAGAGCCTTGAGGGTCTGGGTTTTCCTTTGCAGAAGGAGTTGGCTGTTGATCTAGTCCTGCAATCGTTGCCGAATAGTTACAGCCAATTTGTCATGAATTTAAATATGAATCATCTTGACAAATCATTGTCTGAGTTGCTTAACATGTTAGGAACAGTTGAGCAATAGATGAAGGCAAATAAATCCAACAGCATATTGATGGTTGGAAATAGCAAAGGAAAGGGAAAAAGCAAGAAGAAGAAATCTGCCAAAAAGTTTGGTTCATCTTCTTCACAAGTGCTGAAACCCAAAGGTGGTGTTGCAGTGGAAGGACAATGTTTCCATTGCAAGAAACCTGGCCATTGGCAACGGATAAGCAAACGTTCGTCTATATCTCCCCGAGGATAAACACACGTCGTCTACGGAAATACAGGATAAATCCTATAGAAAGATAGACAAACGTTTGCATATATGTTCATCGTGGACGAGGCGCGTTTACCGTGACAAAAAGAAAAGCAAACGTTCGTATATTTCTCCACAGAATAAACACACGTCGTCTATGAAAATTCAGAATAAACCCTGGAGAAACATAGATGAATGTTGTATTGTTTTTATCTTTTACATTAAAAAAAAATTGTGCAAATATTTAATATAAAGATTGAAAGAGTCATTTGGTGGGAAAATTTTACCAGCAACAGTCCACCACTTCAATCATAATAAATTTTTAAAAAATATTGTATTACTTAACTTCTGTACGTAAAAAAAACATATGAGAAAATATATAGTACAATGGAAATACAGGATAAATGCTGGAGAACGATAGACGAACGTTTGCTTATTTGTTCACCACGGACGACGCGCGTTCACACTGTGACCAAAAGAAAAGCAAACGTTCGTCAATTTCTCCCCCCGAGGATAAACACACGTCGTCTATGGAAATAAAGGAAAGATATACGAACGTTCGTTTATTACTCACACGTCGTCTGTGGAAATAGAGGACGACGCGCGTTTACCCGCTTGAAGCCAAAGTAAATTTTTAAAAATGTTGTATTGTTTTTGTCTTTTACATTAAAAAAATTGTGCAAATATTTAATATAAAGATTGAAAGAATCATTTGGTGGGATAATTTTGCCAGAAACAGACCACCACTTCAATCATAATAAATTTTTAAAAAAATTGCATTACTTTACTTCTGTACGTATAAAAAAATATGAGAAAATATATAATACTACAGATAAGCAAACGATAGACGAACGTTTGCTTATTCGTTCACCGCGGACGACGCGCGTTTACCCTGTGACTAAAGGAAAGGCAAACGTTCGTTTATTTCTCCCCCAGGATAAGCACACGTCGTCTATGGAAATACAGGATGAACCCTGGAGGAAGATAGACGAACGTTTGCTTATTCGTTCACCCGCTTGAAGCCAAAGTAAACTTTTGAAAATGTTGTATTGTTTGTGCTAATTAATATAAAGATTGAAAGAATCATTTGGTGGGATAATTTTACCAGTGCACTACTTCAATCATAATAGATTTTTAAAAAATATTGCATTACTTTACTTTACACTTAAAAAGAAAAAAATGAGAAAATAGATAATACAAATGTGAAAGCAGTTTGTATCTTCTAATCATAATAATTTTTTAAAAAATATTGCATTACATTGCTTTTATAGATAAAAAGAAAAAATATGAGAAAATACATAATACAAATATTGAAAGAATAATATTTATTAACACCCCCCACTAGCTAACCCTCAAGAAGCAAACGAGGAGCAGGAAGAAGCAAATGAGGTGGAGGAAGTCCATCTAGTAAATGATCTTCATCATCAAGAAGATGAAGGTAAAGAAAGGAAATAGAAACTGATGCTAAATATATTTCCATTCTATAATTTTGATGGAGCTAACCCTCAAGAAAATTGCTTTTGATGCGACCCAAACCGTTTGATCTTTATTTTATGCTCTGTAAATAATTATACTCATCTTATTTAATACTTTATTTTTAATTATATCCTATAGAAACTAATGCTAAATATGTTTCTATTTTATATTCTTTGGTGTAAACGAAGGTGTTTCTTTTGCTGCAGCTAACCCTCCAGAAGCAAACGAGGAGCAGGAAGAAGCAAATGAGGTGCAGGAGGACCATCTAGTAAATGATCTTCATCATCAAGAAGATGAAGGTAAAGAAAGGAAATAGAAACCGATGCTAAATATATTTTCATTCCATAATTTTGATGCAGCTAACCCTCAAGAAAATTCCTTTTCCTGCAGTTGACGGCGTACATGCTGCAGGTAACGTCACACCTTCTACTGCTTTCGGGGCAGCTACCGAGAGCGTTCCATCAACTGCTGGTGATGACAGAAATGAAGGTAAAGGATGCTAAATATATTTCTATTTTATAATTTTGGTGCAGCTAACCCTCAAGAAAATTGCTTTTGTTGCAATTGACGCCATACATGTTGCAGGTAACGGCACACCTTTTACTACTATCGAGGGTGTTCCATCAACTGCTGGTGATGGCAGAAATGAAGGTAAAAACGGTTTGATCTTTATTTTATGCTTTGAAAATAATTGTACTCATCTTATTTAATGCTTTGTTTTTAATTATATCCTCTGGAAACTAATGCTAAATATGTTTCTATTTTATATTCTTTGACGTAAACAAATGTGTTTCTTTTGCTGCAGTTGACGACGTACATGCATTGTCGTTTTGTCCAATACGACGTAGTTTTGGTCATGCCAAAACATAAAACAAAAGTAACACAAAGCAAGAATCTTTCTAATAGAAACCCTGGTTCAGTATGGACTCAGGTGATGACATATTTTTCAAAAAAATTGAAATGTAAGTATTTTATTTTCAAAATTTAAAAGAAAAAAATTCCAAAAATTCAACATAGGAATTACATCCCTAGTATTTATTTTGTATAAATCTTTCCATATTGTTTTCCTTTACAACAACTTTAATTGTTATTATTATTACTATTTTTATTTTTACTAATATTACTATTGCTATTATTATCGTTATTATTATTATCATTATTTTGCCAAGATATTTGTTTACCTATATTATAATAATTTACTAATTAAAATTAAATAAAAAAATCTATCATCTTCCCATTAAATGTGTTTTTGAAATTTAATTTGAAATTTATTGATATTTATTAGTTCATTAAATTATATTATGTTTAGAAGAAAAAAATTATGTTTATGTATGAAACCCAAGATTCACTGTTGTTTTGTCGAATACGACGTAGTTTTGATCAAGCCAAAACATAAAACACAAGTAACACAAAGCAGGAATCTTTCTAATAGAAACCCTCTATTAGAAAGATAATGTGGGTAGCATACACTCTCCCCGAGGAAAAATGCAGATTCACTGTTGTTTTGTCCCTCTATTACATTTTCTTGGCCAACTTCATCGTCAACAAATGCAGCAAAAGCAATAATAGATTAATTAGAAACTCATCAAAAAAATAATAAAAATTTTTGAAGAAAAGGATTACAATGCACATCCTCACATTCTGCCTATTCATTCTCCTGCTCTGGCAGCTCCTCTACTGGCTGCAAACCCTCCACTGACAAGAAATAGGAAAACAAATAAACTAGAGAAAAAACTGCAGCAAAAGCACATAAAACTCTATGATTATGGAAAGATTGGGGTTAGAGTGGATTGCTAGAGTTGAGGCGTCTGGATTTTCAGGAGGTATTTGGATTTTGGCTAGGTGGAGGCTTGCTGAGTTTACTGTGGTTGAGTCAGGGCTGCTGTATATACATGGCAGAGTTGCTTCGAGTGGAAATAAAGAATGGTTTTTCCATTTGACTACTGTTATACGGAGGAGAAGGAATAGAGTTGATGGACTCAAAGATGAATCAGGGAACTGGATATGGAGTGATATGGATCTTCAACATCATGTTGTTTCCTTTTTTAAGGACTTTGGCCATTTTTTAGGAGGTTTGGGCGTTTCTGCATACTAAGGCCTCATTTCCAATGATTTTTGAGCAGGATATGTGTCATCTGCAACGGAAAGTTACTGATGAAGATATATATTTTGCAGTCAAGCAGATGGGCCCTTTGAAGGCACCTGGACTGAGCTCCGGGCAGCTAAGACAGGGCTAGAAATGGCATGGGAGCTGGGGCTGAAGAAGGTTGAGCTTGAGTTGGATTCATCTGCTGCTGTTGGATTTATTCAAAGAAGCCCTTCGTAAACAAATGAGTTAAGTATGATTTGTCGGAAGATTCAGGAGCTTTTAAGTCGGGATTGGGATGTTCGTGTTGCTCATATATATTGGGAAGCAAATGCTTGTGCTGATTTTTATGCTAATAGAGGTATAGAAATTATAGGAAAGACAGAAAAATACACAGAAACTTGTAAGGAGATCAGGGATGTTCGTGTTGCTCATATATATAGGGAAGTAAATGCTTGTGCTGATCTTTATGCTAATAGAGGTATATAAATTATAGGAAAGATAGATAAATACACAGAAACTTGTAAGGAGATCAGGCCTCTGTTGTTGAAGGACCTGGTAGGAGCCAGTGGCTCTAGAGTTGTACAGATAGTTTGATTAATAGAAGGCTTTAAGCCCCCGATTTACCCAAAAAAAAAAAAACTCAACATAAACTTTTGGTTACCTGCCCCATTGCCAGCATCTGGATTGGCTTGGTTAACTTCATTGTTAACATTGGTCGCAGGGTCAACTGCAGCAAAAGTAATAATAGGCTAATTAGAAACTCGTTATAAAATAATTAAAAATTTTGAAGAAAAGAATTACAAAGCAAGTCTTAAGATCAAACCATTTTGACAACAGTGATGAAACTGCTCGATTATATTTCTATAATTGTCAATCGTGTAGTTCGCCCCTCCAGGACCGCTTCTGGATTTATGGGGGGGAAGCTCGTCAGGGGCAACTATATTCCCATGGACGGCGAAGTCACCAATCAAATCCATGCATCGCAAAGGGTCATGAAAGCAATAAACGTTGAAGTTAATGGCATAAGTTCTGGCACTGAACATGTGCCTATGTTGTGCAAGTCCGTCTAGACCCTGCAAACCGGCATATGGATTTGGAGTGATCTGCAATCAAAAATAAAAAAAAGATCATGAGTTTGTATTATAGTTATAAAAAATGATCCAAAGAAATCATTAATATGAAATTTCCAGTAACCCACAAGGTTGACTTCTGAAAAGAAGTTCATGAAATGTTGTTTACTGAATTTCACAATGTGGCTTGTATCTTTTGAGATCCGAGATAACCGAGGCACCCAACGTGTCAGACGAGTAATTGGGATATTCACGTTGTGAATTAAAT
>JAKUCV010001681.1:0-44264 GCA_028386065.3 Turnera subulata | reverse complement strand
TACCTTGTACAAATGGGTCCTAACTTCTCTTGCTCTTCTTTGCACTTCAACTCTTGATCATATCTTCACTTGAATTCTTGATCACTTTGGTTGAGTACTTGTTTGCTTGATTTCTTTTTGCTTCATCTTGGTTATGATCTTGGTTTGTCATTTTATCAAAACCTGTAATGAGTGAACCATGAAGACATAGGTTCTAACATTCCTTGGCTCTTATTGATCCATCTGTATTGAGTTTGAGCCAACCAGATGGTGGGGGTGCCCATGTGCCGGTTTTGGGTGTAGGTGTTGTAGGAGCACTGGTCGTAGACATCTATGAGGGGATTGAGGCTGTAAATTCCCGTGCAAGAAACAAGATAGGCTTTGTGGGATCAGCTTCCCTCACAAAATCTTCTGCAAAAATGGACTTATTTCTCCAAGTCCAAAATAACCAACAGGTAGTGGCAAACAGCGTGGACCAGTGAACATCTCCAAAGACCTGCACTTGAGACTGTAGGTTGGAACATAACCAGTCATTAATCCCCATGTCAAAGAAGGTTCTGGGGAAGCTTGGGGGCATAGTTGCAGCCAGAGATGTCTAGCCACACTACAATCTCTCATCACATGGAAGCAAGATTCCGGCTCTACCTCGCAGTAGGGACATAAAGGAGAAGGGGATAAATGTCTATCAAACCTGAGCTTGTTGGTAACTAGTCTGTCGTGGCCCAATAGCCAAAGGAAGGCACATATCCTGTGGGGACCCTTCCATCCCCATATACTTTTCCAAAGTTTATCCGGCGCCCCACCAGTGAATTCAGTTAACAGGAAGGAAGTCGATTTTAGAGAGAAGGATCCTTTTGGTTCCAGTATCCATTTTAGACGGTCCTCCCCCCGTCGATCATTTGGTGGAAGAATTGCCCATAATTTCCGAGAGAGAGCAGAAGGGAGATAGGGGTCAATCCACTCCCAATCCCACATACCAGTGTCAGTGACGAAGTGAGCAACAGGTAAATCAGCTAACTCTACCGGGATGGCTTGAAGACATTCATCCCGCAAGATGAGCCCCTGTTCAATCCAAACATCCTTCCAGAATTTAACAGTTCTACCGTTTCCCAAGGACCACCCTAGCCCTTCCATGACTCTCGGCCAGCATCTGCAAATGGCCCTCCATAAAAGCGAGCCCGCCGCAGGTTTAGGGTAGTTGGGGATTTCATGGTCTCCGCTGAAGTAGTTGGCACGTAGGACACGTGCCCAGAGAGCCTCCGGGTTGGTGAGGAGTCGCCATGTCATTTTAATAATCAAGGCGTCATTCGTCACCCGGTTAGCTCTAACACCCAGACCCTCTTGGTTTCTTGGTAGGCAAACTGTCTCCCATTTGAGAGGGTAGATCTGGCGTTGACCTTGGAGACTGCCCCAAATAAAATCCCTGCATATCTTGTCCAAATTGTCGCACAAGCTTCGTGGGAGATAAATGGTCTGTATGGCATAGAGTGGTCGGTTGCATCGCCATTCATCGCAACCTTCAACATAGGACTTGATACACACTTCATAATGATTGAATAGAGATCTGCAGGCAGTCCGGCTAGCAATATGGTATCCTCGATGAACGCCCAGCTGAGTCTGTCGTAGGCCTTCTCGAGGTCCATTTTGATAGCCATAAAACCCGTGCCCCTTTCTTACGCTTCATGGTGTGCATCGCCTCTTGGACAATCACAATATTGTCTATGATTTGTCGCCCCGGAACAAAGCTACTCTGGGTGCAGGCGACAGGAGTGGGTAGGATTGGTTTGATTCGTTCCACCACAATCTTTGTGATTAGCTTGTACACAACATTACATAGGCCAATTGGTCGAAACTGGGACAGCTCAGATGGGGTTTCAGTTTTCGGTATCAGGACGATGGTTGTGTTATTTAATGATACATCCCAGTAGCCCTGCTCAAAAATTCTTCGAACAAAAACGCAAATGCTGCCACCCACAGTGGTCCATTGAGACTGGAAGAACTTAGCCTGTAGTTCATCAGGGCCAGGGGCCTTCAAGGGCCCCATAAGGAAAAGACAAGTCTTCACCTCCTCGTTAGACAGTGGTGATGTTAGGGAATCCAAACAAACCTGTTCAATAGCCGGGAAAGTTGTAGGTATAAAGAGCTATTTTCTATCCGTAACCTCCTCCTCAAATAGGCTACAAAAGTGATTGTGAGTGAGTTTCAGCAAATCGTCATGGTCCGTCACCCACTGTCCTTGGGGGTTCTTCAGAGCCAACACTCTATTCTTCTTTCTTCTGATCAAAGTAGTCTTATATAAGAAATTAATGTTTCTGTCTCCTGCCGAAATCCATTTAGTGCGTGACCTTTGGTACCAAAAAAGCTCCTCATGAGCTAAAACTTCAGCGAGTTCTCGCCTTAAAGCCACTTCCAAGTTGGTGAGAAAGCGGGATGGGTGGGAAGCCAAAAATCGTTGAATTCCTTCAAGTCTTGCGTTCAATCTTCTTTTCTTCCTGAACATATTCCCAAACACAAATTTGTTCCACCAATAAGCTTGCTTCGAGAAGTGGTTAAGAGATTCAGGTAGGCTCAGATCATTTCGCCAGGTTTTTTTAACCATTTGCTCAAATTCAGGGTGAGATAACCAAGCGGTTTGAAAATGGAAACAGGAGGAGTTTCTGCGAGGTCGCTCCGGTGGGTTGAGTCGACACACCACTGGGCTGTGATCAGAGCAAGTTTTGGGCAAGATGAAAACTGTAGATTCTGGAAAGCGATCAAACCATCTATTGTTGCAAAGGAATCTATCTAGACGGGCCGTTCGACCACCACTTTTCCAAGTAAAATGTTGGCCTGTGTACCCCATGTCTAGTAGTCTGGAGTCAAAAACACATTGTTGGAATTTAGCGTTAGCCTTACCAGGTCTATGCCACCGATTAAGTCTTTCTTGACCCGCTAAAACTGCGTTGAAATCTCCTCCAAGTAACCAAGGTTCATTAATGGAAGGCGCTAGGTCAGTCAAATTATCCCACAAAAATCGTCTCCACTTCTCCTGGGGTGAGGCGTAGATAGTTGTGAACAGAAACGAGGTATCATCAATCGAGATTCTAACATGAACAAATTGGGTGTGGTTATGAATCATCGCAATGTTCACATTAATGCTATCCCAAAGAATCCAGATACCTCCAGCAAACCCTCTTGCATCTACTCTATGTGAATTAGAGAAACCCATTCTCGCAATCACTTTGTGGGCCCTTCTGCTGCTAATTCTGGGCTCGACAATTACAGAGATGTTAATTCTCCAGTCCCACTTCAAATCTCTCAGCATCCTTCGGAACTCATTCTTGCCAGCTCCTTGGCAATTCCACGTTATTATGGATGTCATGGAAAGGGGGTAGGAGACGAAAAAGCTGGACCTCCAGTAGCAGCTTCATCGGTCGGAATCATGGAGACATCCTCCTGCATATCACTGGTTTCATCTTCACATTCCGTTGGGAGTGAGGTGCTTACTACCTTAGTCATTGCTCTAGCATTTTTAGGATGACCTTGACTCCGGGTAAGGGGTGGTGGATTAGGGTCTGGGTCGATTTGGGTAGTAGTAGCAAAATCGGGTGGTCTCGGGGGAACGGTAGAGGTCTGAGACTGTGAGGGTTGGCTATAATGGTGGTGCTCCTGCACAGTCGGTTTTCGGTAAGCAGTGGGGGGCAGAGAGGGGGTGCTAACCATGGTGGCATGGTGGGATTCATCCAGGTTCACCACCGTGTGTGAGCTCTGAGTTTTGGATGAGGGGGCTTTAGTTGTAAAGGGGGACGAAATGGTGGGTCTAGCTTTGATAATCGTCATGGATTGGGCTGGGGTATTAGAGACATCTTTAAGGAGGAGGCGTTGAATGTGGGTCGGAGGTTGGGTCGGTTTGGGATGAGCTAGAGATGGGATGGCTTTTTTTGGTTCTGGAGCCTTTTTTGTGATAGACCCTTTCTTGTTAGAGTGTTTGGTTGGGGAATTGGAAGGTATTGCATTAAAAAACACAGGTGGGCTGGGAGTTGGGCTGGGCTGGTAGGCTGTTTGGTGTTGGGGAGTTAAAGTTGGTACAACCGGTTCAGCCAGAGCAGCGAATCTATTATCGCAATCCCCCCTCGTGAAAGAGGGTTCTGGGGTCTGAATTCTGTAATCTTCTTTGGTTGGCGACGCGCCCTTATCGGCACATTCATCCACGCACCGAGCGCATTGGGTGGGTGAGGGGCCTTGGGGTGGGCAGCGGGAGGAGGGGGCACTTGAGATTCTCCTTCCCGAACAGGAGGAACAACCTCTTTATCACTGGGTTCTTGTGGGGGGGGAGGTAACCTTGAGTGGGCTTACAGAGAGGTCGTGGCCGACCTTTCCACACAACTGGAAAATGGGAGGTAACCCTTCATAGCTAACCCTGATGGTCTCTCCTTGGAGCTTCAACGCATCTTTGAGGGGCTTGGTAATGTCAATGGTAACCGCAACCTTGGCAAACTTCCCACGCTTGGATTTAGCTGTGTTAGGATCAATCTTCACAGTTCGTCCAACCAAATCTCCCAGCGTTTTGAGTATTTTTTAGTGGTACCTTCCCAGCGGGTAATCTGGGAATCTAACCCAAACCGCCACGTTTTTTATAGTATCAGTGGCTGGGCAAAATTCGTCCGACCATGGTTGTACAAAGAGACAGCATGACCATAGACAAACGAACTGTGAAGATTGATCCTAACACAGCTAAATCCAAGCGAAGATTAAAATTCCAGCTAAATCCAAGTGAAGATTGACCATGGGCCATTAAGGAGGACATTTTCATAATCCAATGAGTTAACAAATCGAACAACAAAATAATTGTTCTCAAGGTCAATAATTTGGTACGGACCTGTAGGTTTCCATTGCATCTGGAGCTTTGTCTTGAGGGTTTGAAAGCCCACATTCCGGCCAAGCACCTTGAAGATGACTGCCCGTTGCCATGGCTTCTGTAACCGGGAGACAAAGGATTCAGAAAGTTGAACTTCTGGGC
The DNA here is from genome assembly GCA_028386065.3 of Turnera subulata. Taxonomy (NCBI): domain Eukaryota; kingdom Viridiplantae; phylum Streptophyta; class Magnoliopsida; order Malpighiales; family Passifloraceae; genus Turnera; species Turnera subulata. The sequence continues at coordinate 39,286 of JAKUCV010001681.1, read as the reverse complement.
CGTCTTCTCCCTCAATTACGGTGATATCACCTTCTTCATACAGTGGTTCATCCTCATCAAAGCACGAGTCTTCTTCCATACCAAAAGGCTCACCTGATGCTAACTTATCTTTGTAGCTCAAGCTCGCATCTACCATGGTTGAGCCGGTGGCACCTGGATCTGGTGGGTCTTCCTCCCGTAGTCTCACTTTCTTTTTGCTACGGGTCTCAGTGTTCTGTGGTGGCGGACTGGGTGAGGATGCGGCAGCAGGTGCCGGGCGATGGCCCTCGAGGGGCGTGGTCATGGGCGTGTTCACTTTCTTTCCTCTCTATCCTTTTTTTTTTTCTCAAAAAAGATTACTTGAAGATATCAAACACAAAGAATTGAAGAGTCTATCAGACAAACGATCCTCCACAGCGGGATGCAACCTCACAAGCTGATCAAGCCGTTATTCACGTTCTGATCGTGCGGCCAAGAGTCATCCACCAGACTATGGTTCCTACACCTACTATAGGACAGATCCTGTTCAAGTAAGGTCGGGATGCATAATATTTTTTTTAGCAAAGAATATATTTGTGGCAGCTGGATGGATGGGCTCACGTGCGCCTACCAAGAAGTGGGCCCAGGCCTGCCGGTAGATAAGGACAACCAAGCGACAAAGCAACAAAACCTCACGGCCCGGGCTTCTATTATCAACTTCATCATATTAACTAAAGCTACTATAAATTGTTTAATTGTGTTTACCAAATCAGCTTCAAACATTACTAAGTGTTCAGTTCTGTCTTACACTCAGTGAATGAACGAAGGTCGAGTTATTTGTAAATATTATCATAAATATTCGCCGAGTTTGTGGTCTATCCTAACCCTAGAAAGCCTATTTTTTAAAAAAACTAATAGAAAGTTATGTGTGTATGCATTGACTAAATATGAGTCATACTCCTACTTTTAAGATGTACGCGTACTTGAATTAAAAAAGAAGTACGTATACAGAGATCTGGAGATGCGTGATTTATCAAATAATAATAATAATAATACACTAACAAAAGGCAACTATATAGTAGTAGTACTAGTAGCTAGCCATATATAATAGTACAATGTTACACGCCATTTTCTCAGTAAACGGGGCTCGACATAGCTAGGAATAGCCCGCACCACGCTAAAGTTGTTTATTCAAGGATTAAATTTAGGTACTAGTATAGGGTTGTCCCAACAAAATCTCTGAATTGCGTGACTATACTTTTGGGACGACCGAATAATTATAAAACAACTAGCCCTATAATCTGGAAATCGAGAACACACAAAATGACTTGTATTTTTTTTTACACGTACGGTGCTTCTTTTTGTTGCTGTTGTTGTTTTTTTTTAATTAATTCGCAATATTTGATAGTGTCTTTATTGAGCAATTTTCTTGTAACCCTTAAAAGTCATTGGAACTGGAGATTGCGACAAAACGGTTGTTGTCTACATTTAAATCTGTAGATATGGGGCAGAAAATTTTATCATCAAATTAATTACCAGATGTCAAACTAGGCGAGCTGATAAAATATATAAAAAACAAAATTTTGCTTATTTATACGCAATAAATAGTGGCAGTACCAAGATCTCTCACACAGTCCCTCCCAGAGAAGAGAAGAAAAAGAAAAGGAAAAAGGAAGAAAGAATAGTCTCATACCGAGTAGTAGTAGTAATAATAATAATCAAAATTTGTATAAGTTTATTTAAGCTGTTATTAACAACGGGCAATCCAAGTCATAGAATTAAAAAAGATAACTTTCATTTACTGCTTCGATTAGCATCCAAAAAGAGCTTCATCATTTACTAGTATTTTTTTGAACCCACTAACTTTGATCTACTATTTTTTTTATTTCATTTGTCGGAAACATATCATAACTTTGATCTACTATTGCACCTCAGAATTGACACCAACGTCATAGAATTACTTAAGGTCATATAATATAATATCGCAAGTGCCATTACTCTTTTATTCAGTTTATGGGGTTTTCTTGGGAGAAATTTATTAGAAAGAAAGTTATGGAATTGGTACAGGTCCTTGAAATCAGGGTTTGAACGTGCTGATCACGAGGGAACACGTGGAGCTCTCAGGTGGCCCGGCCTCTGCATTGAATGAAGAAGAAGCTGCTGCTCTTCTTCCTTCCTTAAGTTTTTCTTTCTCTCTTCTCTTTTTGTTTTTTTCCTTCTAGAGAACTTCCTTCCTTAGTTAGTCTTAGATCAGTTTTTAGTTTTTACAGTCATCCTGCATAGCTCTACGGATGAAAGGAGGTGGCATATCAAGTCAATATTGTTCAATATTTTGTAGGAAAGATCCAGTCGTGAATCTCGTACTGCTATACTGCAATGTTTGACAATCAGTCTTCAATGCTTGAACATGCAAAAATTGTGCTAGTAATAATCCTTCCCTCGTAGCCAGAATCTCTAAAAGTTGTGGATCAGTAAAACCATGAGAGGTTTTAACACTCGCCATTGCTACTTTAGTACCTACTTTTCATTAGCCAATATATATGGCCCTTTTGAAATTTTGGAAGTAGTTCTTTGAATGCATGTGTTTTAAGAGATAAGCTAGCTAGCTGTAGTATTTAATATTATATGCGGTAGGAAGAATCGTAGTACCAAGGACCGATATACTGTAGTGGATCAATGATGTGTATCGGTACTGTACTTTACTACTTTAGATTATTATTCCCTCGTGAGATGCTAGAGGTAAAATAAGTTGATTTTAGATAAATAATACCAGATATCACAGTTGTAGTTCTGGATAAAAACTAAAAATTTTCTCACACGAGCTTGCTCAAAATAATTCCACCTAAGATTCAGTCTCTTAATTAGAAATACTTATTTGCACACTTTGGGGTAATTGTCCCTTGGAGACAACGTAAATAGCCGTGAATTTTAACACATGATACGTAAATTTGGGGATAATGGCTGCAAAAGTCTTACAATTTTAGGCTTGATATCTTTTGAGTCCTAAAATTTGTTATTTAGCCAAACAAATTCTAAAATTTTAAACCTGATCTCAGTGGAGTATTAAAATTTGTTATTTGGCCAAATAACGAATTTTAAGACTCAAACGATATCTGGCCTAAAGTTTTAGTAAATTTGTATTGGAAAGGATGTGAGAAGAGGAAAAGAGCCAAAACAAATATTAGGTATAGTAGGTAAAAATGCTTGAGGTTAACTCGTGCTGCGTGTCAAAATTTTATTCTCATCTGCCATGAACTGGATTAGTCTGGGCCCGTTGTTATCTCTTAAAGACGGGTTGGCCCAGGACACCTATGCGAAAGCAAAAGAAATTTTATTCTCATTCTATACAATCGTAATATAAGTAAATAATATAACATTGGGTCTTAAATGTAACAAAATTCATTAAGAAAAGATTAGCTCTATAACAAGATGATCTAGTATCAATTATCAAAAAAAAAATGATCTCGTATCATAGATAGTTGAATATTCAATTATTTAGTTAATGGAATCGTATCTGATTGGAAAACTAAAATAGTTAGGCACAAGAGACTATTCTCAGTTAAGACTACAAAACTAAGGAGCGCTTCAACCATAAATATAAAGAAATGCCACTTTATAATATTATTTACACATGTCATTATATGCCATAGAATCACCAATCTGGAATTGAGGCCTACGATAATCCTTTCAACATCATGAGCTCTATATGTAAAAGATGCAGAAAATGGCTAAATGTTAAAAGCAAGCTGTAGCTCAAGTAATAATTGGATTATTTGCAGGGTAGATTTGGAGTTAGAATCTTATTCTTATTATAGGAAAGAAGCTATGGTTATACTAAGATTTCTTTTTATGCTCATGCTCATATTTGTAATTGGGAGTTTAGATTGATTTGTAATGTCTTTACAAGAGTGAATTACAGATTCCCATGGCCACGGACAACAATATAACTGAAGGGCCCACCGGCCATGGGATTAATTTCCTTGGTTTTTTACCCAAGTTTTTTTTTTTGTCGAAGTTTTTTACCCAAGTTTTGAATTTATATCAATCTTGTATCTGAATTTTTTTACTAATCTCGTACTCCTACTTTTGTTGATTGTACTCGGCTAGGAATGCCACGTGTCACTCTACGCGGGATATTGATGTGGGCCCCACCTTTTAACGTTTTCTTCCTTGAAATCAAAATTCCGCGTGGCATCACTGCCCGAGAAGCTACCCGAGATACAATATTGATACGATGCACAAAAGTCAGGGTACAAGAATGGTAAGAAAAAAAAAAAAAATTGGGTGCGAGATTAGTAAAAAAAAAAAAATTGAATACAAAATCCGTATAAATTTAAAACTCGGGTACCAAACCCCCCGATCCCATTAGAATGAAACCTTTAGAAACTAACTAATGCCTCAAATGAGGGCAGTGGCAGAAGAAATTTATATATGCCAATAAAACTATTCTTTGTCTTTTAGGATGAAACTAAAAGAAAAACTATAAGACAAGGCCTTGAACGACCAAGGTTATAACGAGGGTAAGAAATAGGCCTATTTTCAAGGCAATTAAATGGGGGCCTGGAAGAGGCCGATGCCATGTGGATTTTTGAACCGATGATCCTCCATAGGCCCATTTTCAGACCTGGATTGGGCTTGCAGCTTAACATTAGGAAGGTTGTACAAACTGCCATTCACCTTTTTAACATCTATTATATAACCCATAAGATCTGGTAGCCCAGTGATGGAAAAACTAGATGAACAAAGTTTTATTATATACTCCGTTGTTGTTCAAGCAAATACATACACAATAATTTTTTGGTATTAGAAGACAACCAACGGACGGATCAATTTGTCCCAGTGGCTAATGCATCATCCATGATTACTATCGAATACTGATTGCATTGACATGGTTGTAACTCCAATGAAGAACTGAGTTTGAAACTAGTTGGAACAATTCCTAGGCCAAAGGTTATGAATCTTCAGTCAAGCTGGTAGTGTTGGTGTTGGGAAAAAATTATTTTATCATTCCTGTTTAGGTGAAAAGTTTGCCAATATCAAATGATTGACGGAAGCATCCATTCAAATTGGGCTTCGGCTTCGGCTTTTTGGGGCCCTAAAATAAAAAAGTAAATTGGGCTGAAGGCTTTAGGCTTTGGGGGGCTAAAATAAAATGTAAAATGGAGGTGGTGGGTGAGATTGGAATCCAAAGTCCTTCCCACATTAGAATAAACTAGAACTTGCCACTTACCATCTTTTCTAGTGCTTAATTTGTTCTCGACTGACATTAATATGATTATGACTAGCTAGTTCTCTTATTTTGTTTCGTGTGATGGCAGATGCAGCATATGTAGCATTTCTGCATTCCTTTTTTTTTAGAAAAAGAGCATTCTTCATTCATATAAACAGATCTTAAAATTACATAGTTGAAGATCTAATATAGCAAAAGCATAAGAAAAATTCAACATAAGAATTCTTCTTAACCTACTACATAAAAATACACAACGTGATTTATCTCCTTCAATAGAGGATTTATAAAGGCACACTACTTTCGCGAGCATCAAATCCAGTATGGTCTGTGCAGCAACCACTATGCCAACATGTAAATTTGAGACATGCGGGGGAAAATATCCCTTTTTGGTAAATTTATGTAGTAGATAGAGAATCGTTCTTCAAATCGAATCTTCTTCCATGACTTTTGGCTCTCATAGTCTTATTTGAAACACCAAAATGGTGGAAAACTCCAGAAAGAGAGAAACCAACTCACAAAAAGTGAGACTAAACCCACAAAAAGTGGGAATAAACCAACGAAACTAACAACCAAAAAAGAAAAACTAGCTAGTTGAAAGAAATTTTGGGGGGCTCACCGTCGGAAGAAATCGACGGCAGCCCCAAGTTGTAAATCTAGGGTTTTCTCAGCATTTCTGCATTCCTTATTATCACATTAATATTGCAAGAAATATGAATGACACACGAAAGAATGAGCTTAATGAAAATAAGAATATTATTACGTTGAATCTACCATTTTTTGGGTCAATAATGTATTAAATAAGTTTCACAAATTTGGAAAGGACTAGAATGATTTTCTTCTTCTTTCTTTTTTGGTAAAAAGGACTAGAATGATTTTGCATTAGCTGCTTAGACACCTTTTTAGCTGCCCTAATTATCTATTCATAATTTCATCACCAAGTCATGACGTTGACAGAAGCAAAAATCATATAAAGATAACACGGATGATGATCAATAACTAGACAAAATAGTAATATGAAAATTAATAACACACTCAAAGTCTATGAAACGGAAATTCATATAGAAGATCAAATTTCATAGGACCAAACCGGTAAAATAATGATAATACTGCAGTAGGATAAATTTATCCATATACTATAACTTATTTTGTCATTATTTTATCGGTTTGGCCTAAGACATATAATATAAGACAAGAGCAGACACAACTCGACTAGCTAGCTTTAACTTCTTGATTGTTGAAAAACATTGCCATGTACCCACTTGACTCTATTATTTTTTTGCTAGTTCTTATACACTATTAGCTATGAAAAAGAAAGTTTATACACGCCCATGTATAGACGAACGATGGATTTATGGCAGAGGCCCAAGCCATAGCATATGCATGCATTTCTAGAAGAAGAAATTGTTAAGCTGTGAGGATGGAGTTTGTGAGTCTTCAAGGTCATGTGATGGAGAATGCGCATGTCTTCCTTCGTAGGTTGTTATGACCATTCTTGGATCCTCTGCCAATCTCTCCACACGTTTCTTAACTCGACAATTATCTTGCGTACAACGATAGTAGCTCCTGCATGAGTGCAAACAGATGTTCAGAAATTTTGTCAGATCTTCTTGCATGCAATATTCATGTCCTATATTAAAGTAGTAGTTCATGTCCTAATAAGCAAGTAAACTCGACATTATATCACATGGAGTGGTCTTGTTTTATTATTATCTAGATTAGTTCATTTCATTTCGGCTGTACCTGTTTTGCAAGGACTACATGGTTTATGTTTAAAACAAACATTACTCTTTGAGTCTTGACTGAGACAAAGAAAGATAAAGCAACTGGCCAACAATTTGATAAGTTACATTGCCCTTTATTTGAATTCAAAAGAAATGGGCTCCAAAAGACATATATTCCATCTACAGAGCACATCAAAACTTGTATTTGGCAGAGACCTTTAGACAGAGTAATACTATATATCCTTGAGGAAACTGCACGGTCGACTACAAAAGAAGACGTGTCCATGGAAGATATAAGATTATAAGAACATAAAACATGGACACTTGCAAAGTCTACATACTAATAGCCTAATATACAGACTATATATCCCCGTTTGCTTTTCTCTCGATTAGCATAAAAAAAAAATACAGACTATATATGATTAGCATCTTAAAAAAAAGACTATATATGAAGTAAACTTTACACTATCTCATGTAAGAGTAGCACCTTTAATTTACTAACTGGAGCTGGATGCATGCATGAGCTAGAGATTTGGCAGAAGTTCACATTCACCATGACCCCTAGCATCCGAGAATTTTTAAGAGAAAGCCAAATGACAGGAGGTTGCACGGGATATTTGTCTTACAGAGCAATTTTTATAATCTACGTACCTAGAAAGGAATGGAGTCCAGGATGGAATTGCTTTTGAGAGGGAGATGGCTGACACGGACTTGACAGAAGAGAGAAATGACAGTTTTTTTTTTTTCCTGTTGTATGAAAGAATGATTTTCGGAAAACACAAAGTGATCCACAAAGAAAGACAACACCTTTTTTTGGCTGAAAATAACATAATATATAGAGCCCTATACTACAATTAAGATTATATACCACAATTGTCGGGTATCAAGATCATATACCATTAGTATCAAAAAAAAAGATCATATACCACAATTGTGGGGTTCTTATAGTACGAATATTCATTCACTTTCGAAAAAAAAAAAAAGGTTCAAAAGATTATTTTGATTTCAAACATTGTGGCTCTAGACATATATACGACTGGCAGCCCAAGTTCCCTACAGTCCTCAAAGATGCTGAAAGAGATTATATCCTGGACAATCTCAATTCTCTTTCAGCATCTTTGAGGACTGTAGGGAACTTGGGCAGCCAGTCATATATATGTCTAAAGCCACAATGTTTGAAATCAAGCACATTTGTCAATGAATACTTCTATTCAAGTCGTATATATGTCTAATAATTATGTTATTATCGTAAAATTACTTCTATTCTTCTTCTTTTTTTTTTTTTATGCTAACCATAATCTTTATTGACTTCAAATATTTACAGATGAGTAGTACAAACAATGAAAGTTTACTTCTATGTTTGATGTGTAAATGAACTGCAATTATTGACTTCAGGGGTTGGGAGTTACCCAGCACATAAACCACCGAAAAAGGATCTGAAAACATTGATTCCCTTTTATTTGAAATCTAAATTAAAGGCCTCACACCAAAGTCAAGTTTTACCGGGGAGCAACAATTTCTTGGAAAATACTAAGCAGGAGTGCATGGCATGGCATGGGAAGTTAATCACACCTACAGAAACATCATTGTCACACTTTAAGAATTTCTTTTCATACTAGAAGAGTATATATAGGTGACCGCCTACTATCTCCCGGTGGCTCCTCGCATCATCCTTATGAGGTGGAATCATTACCAAAACGACAATTTCATTTGTGACACTTCTAAGATTTTCACACCCAACTTACCGGCATTAACAAGTAATGGGCATTATCCGTTGCATTCCTAGAAAATTTCGATCATTTTTGTTACAGTGTAAGACCAAAACCAATCCTAGGGCCGCAACCAAGACTGAGATGATCACTTGACATATAATTGAGCCATTATGACCAAATAGTCGAATCCCCACACTGCCATGCAAGTTTCGAGCTCAAGTGACTTTCCCTTGAAGAACGGTCTTAGAGTGTAAGTCCAAAACTAATCCTAGGCCTATATGTATATAACCCCCAACACTAACTAACATAATTTATAGTGAACTTCTCCATTTTTCATCATTATCATCAGGTTCTCAACCTCGAAGTTCTAGTCTTCATATTGGCAAATATAGACTATGCATTTGTTCCCATCGCTTAAAATTTATGTGATGAAAACAATCAATCTCAGATCATGAAAATGTTTTCCAATTTCTTTCATGGAGTTTGACCACAAACAAACAAAAAAAAGTGTGTCATGGTGTTGTCCAGCACTTTTTAGCATATAGCATCAAAAGTAGAAAATTTTTAGCATTTTGTTTCTTCTTTCAGCGTGATTTCTTCATTGAAAAGGTAATAATTACTTCTTTTTGGCAACTTCCCTAGACTATATATATATATATATATATATTGTCAATGATGAATAATAACTCCCATTTATCAATCAAAATCTCCTTACTAAAGAATGTACAACCTAACATGTATAATGATCGCTACAATAATAATAGCAACAAGAGTGTTAGCACAAAAAATGATAACCATGATGATAATGAGAGAGAAAGAGGCTGAGAGAGTGAGAGAGGGAAGGAAGGAGATTAGCTAGTGGGAAGGAAGGAGATTTGAAGTTTTAAAACGAAAAAGCTTAACCCAATACGATTATGATTATGATGATATGAACTTTATTAATTAGCAGATAATTGGTGTCACTGCAGCATATATAATAATTACTGAAAAGGGGAAGTTACAGAGATGAACATGTCTCTAACCTTGGATGCTGAGTGTTCTTCACCACTTTCTGTCCATACTTTCGCCATTTGTAACCATCATCCAGAACATCCACATCACTTAGAGTCTTGAAGCAAAACCTAGGCTCCCTTACCTTTCTCCTTGCCTTGATCTTCTTCATCTTTACTGCAGAAACCCCTAGATGATCATCTCCAATATCGCTCCTTTTGCCCCTCAGGCACTCATTTATGTCTCCCCATGCCCTGAAAACCATTCCAAATTAACACAAGGTCAGTTTATACCGTGGAGAAGGAGGTGATGGTGGCAGGAAGTATGTCTGCATGAAAACCATGATTACTCCAGTCCATAAAATAAGCTTCTGTAAAATGAAGACCCCTCTGTCTTATGATGAACATCCATTCAAGTGTTTATTATGATAAACATGCCCTCTCTCGACATAAACTCTTGTTTTTTAACTACAGATTATCCTTATGTAAAATATTTTTCTTCATTTAGAAAAAAAGAAAGGTCATGGTTATTTATTATCTGATATATTGATGATATATTTTTTTCATTTATAGAGCAGACCACAATAATGAAAAGCAAAAAGGGAACAGGCCCGTAAAATAACCATAAGGAGGATTTGCATGATTGTTTTCTTAAATAACGTATATATGATGTTTTATTACCAGAGGTTTGCACTCGATCTTTGCAAAGATAGGAGATTTGGTCCTCCCAAATTACAAGTGGTACTGTCTTCCCTTTGCTTGTGAGGGGTAGAAGAGAGTAGGGTTTCGGCCAGATTTGCAGTGGAAGACGGATCAGCGGCAAGCGAAGGAGGCAGGATGAAGCCTTTTGGAGACTGGTGGCAGCTACCCAGTTGAGGAAAGGTCATGAGCGGTGGAAAGGAAAAGAAACCTGTTTGCTGATGAGCAGGCATCTCTTGTTCCTCAAACAAGCCCTGGTTTGGGTTGACTTGAGAGGTGGCTGCCATTTTCCTCTAACTACCTTACCTCTATATATCTGGGAAGGTGTAGAAAAAACCCAGCTGCTTACGAGAGTTGTGTATATATTTGGTATCTTTTATATGTAGAAATGAAATCTCTAGTAACTAGTAAGACAAGTGATATATCTCTCTGGATATTCCCAAACCTAAGTAGGTCTCTAGATGAATAAAAGAAACACGTAAAGGAGGAGGCCGTAGAAGATCGTTTGGAGCCTATATATGTACTCTAATTTTATCCCAATCCAACAAACATTTTCTATAAATATATGGCCAACTACTACTTTCCCTTTATTTTAATTTACATATCTCTATCTTTTTCCCCTGTGAAAGAGGCCTTTTAAGATTTTTTTAGCTCCACATCTTTTTTTTCTTCAACCTATAGGAAAAGAACAAGACTAAAGAGGAGACCACTGCCTATGTTATAACGCTAAAAAGTGCAAAACCTTTTAACAACTGAAGCTAGCTGGTTTGAGCTTTTTCAATGTTATTGTGCAAACACATGTACTGCTACACCTCAAAAGCATCAAATTCCTTTTACGAATTTCCTAAAACCATGAGGTCAACAATAGGCGACAAATGGTTGAACAGTACTGGTATACACCTGTGGGTTTCTTTATATATATATATATATGCACTGTATTGTGGTCGTACTGGAGGTATACAAGAGTTTACAAACTTAAGAGCATATATATACGTGGAATTTAAAATTTCCGCAGTATACAGGAAATACTGGACTTCTCTATTGTTAGTGCACCCAACTGGAAGTTATCTTTCACCAAAATCTTTCAGGAAGTGAAAAAAGTGAACAGAGAAAAAAAAGAAGATGATACATGAATGATATATCTATCACTGTCCAGAGCTTGTTTTGTACTGGTATCATTTACTTTTTAGGGTTTCTTTTGAGCTGCCTAAGAAATACTATCAGTAGCAATGATGATGAATCTTGGGTGCAAATCTCCCTCTGAATCGACGGTGAAGATATCATTATGATTGATGTGAGAGGCAGAGGCCCAATTTGACCTTTTGCAGATAAAAAAAAAAAAGTTTATCACCTTTCTCATTATACCTTTTGTAATATAATCACTTTTAACTTTTAAGTAAGCATACCATACACACTAGCCCCCACATCTACCCACCATTTCTCATATTCCAAACCAAAATCCAAAGCACCTTAATTGTAATGCTGTTATCATCTCTTCATTAAACATAATAGTTGCCTTCTCCTCAATTAAACATAACATGTTCCTTGTAACTTTTTATGATTTTCCCTCTCTTTATCACAACTTTTTTTGGTTACAAAATCACTGGTGGGTCACATATGGCTATCTGTTTTTTTTTTTCTTTTGGCGTTGGAGTCTATTAGATTATGTCCCTTTTAACAACTAATTATGTTGTACTTAATTGGCCGGATCAGATTTACCTTGGATAAGTGGTGAACTTTCATTTGGTAGATTCGATGTGCAAAGGAGAGATAACAGAGTGTCGAAGATTGATGGTAATTAGCAGGAACAAGGTTAGAAGTTGTCTGTGCTTAGGGAGTCGCAATAATACGCATATTATCATTATCATGCAACATAATTGATCTTAAAATTAAGCGGATCCGATTGGAAGTGGCAATCAGGTGATTAGTAGAATCATGAAGATAAAATTTTTTGAAAAGAGAGATTCTGTCAATGTTAAACTATGTGATGTTTAGAATCAGAGCTTGCATTCCTAGAACCTTCTGCTTTCTTCCGTTTGGAAATTATGGTATCTCCTAAATCAAACCGTAAGCACATCTTATATTCTAGCATTTTGACGAGTAAATAATGAGTGACACATCATATATAAATCTATTGATTTCTATTGACGTACACATATTTCTACTGTAAGATTCATGAATTCATGTCATTGTTCTTGTATCAATGCATCTTTTGCGACCCTTAGTAGATTTATTGTTCTTTCCAAAAAGATGTTTCATCTGTTAGTTTCTTATTAAAATTTCACTTCTGCATTTTATATATGGAATTTATAATTATAAAAATGGTACTAAGATATGATTGGTAAGTGATTTGATCAACATTCAATGGCGCATTGTTTTTGTTTTGGGGAACACAATAGCGAAGGCACGACTTGCTGGCAATCGATATCTAATGTCCGAATCTAAGAAAAAAGATTGTAATACTTTCTTCGGACAATGAATCCAACCCTGTGGTTGAGTTTTTTCCAAAAACAAAAAGAACTTTGCCCTCAAAAAAAAAAAAAACAAAAAGAACTTGCGGTAAACTTTTAATTAAGTTTAACCCATGAAACATTTTCTTTCGAAAAGTAATCCTATAGAAGCACAATGATGTAAATGAAATTTTAATGGCTTGGATGAATTATCACCACCTTAATTACGGAGAACCAAATGTTTTCTTCTTCTTTTTTGTTTTTCTCCTATGAATTCTTCCTTACTAAAGGCTCCAGAGAATACTAATTAATGGAGGAAAAGGTTTTCAATGGACATAAAATATGGTTAAAAAAATGGACATAAAATAATGAGAACAAACTGTAGGATAATGCTTTGGGTTAGTAAATGAAGAAAGATAAATCACATAGTAGTAATTTATTAAGCAAAGTGATTTCCCATATTAGGCTTTGGATTGCGTGGGGATAACGTGGTCATGATGTCACATTGGTACGTACCACTGGGAATAATATCTTGCATCATCTAAAATTCTAGGGGGGCCCTCCCTCCATGGGGTTAAACTTGTAAATTCCCAGTGTTGCTCCCTTTCTTTTCTATTTTGGGCCCTAAGTTTGGAGATGGGGTGGTGATTGTGTGGCAAACGGCATCATTTCTTTTTGTCTCTGCTTATAGGTGGCCCATTATGATACTCAATTCGTTCTTTTTTTTTTTTTTCTTTTCATTCTTTTCTCCTTCTTTAACGTCCCTCCCCAAAAACAAAGCAGAGTATACTTTTCTCACTCCAAAAGTTAATTTTGGAGACACATGTTTATTTGTCAATCTCTCAAGTACATTGAATCCCTCCAAAAAAAATTAGTCTTATACCAAATTACACTCTTTGTTATATGGTATACCAAGATACACTTTGTATAGGTATCTTTTTTTTTTTTTGAACTTTGTAGGTATACTTATTACACTAATTGAAAAAAATTAGGCCGAGACAGTGTTTTCCCAAAAGCACTTATGGGTTTTTAGAAACAGTCTAGCAGCCTTCTAATCCTTGCCGGACCCAGGATCGAGAGTGTTCCTGGATGGACGGTGTTGCATTCCCTCGTTGGGTTTTAAAATGGATAAAAATGAAAGCTTTTAACATAAAAATGAGAACTTTAGGGCAAAAGATAGGTGCTTTCAATTATATAAGAGTGTCTTAGCTGATTACGACAACTCTCAACGTTTTAAGCTTGGTCGCGGGTATCAAAGAGTGGTAAGAGTAATGGACTACAACTTCAAAGTTGTTGGTCGTGGTGGTTCGATTAGGGAGTGTCCCTGGTGGATGAGAGTGAAAAGAAAGGAAATCTAGGCTATGTTAATCTAAGCTAGTTTTAAGAGTGTAAGGAAACGAGAGAATAAAAGTAAAGTAAATGTGCGGGTTGTATCTGCTTATGCGTATATCTTTCTCTTTTATATTCGCCCTAGGATCGGATTGTGTTCCTCCTGGGAAGAAACCTAAATCTATTTGGGATCAAGGACCTTGCGTGACTAGTTTACTCCCCAACTAGCCGTTTTGTCTATCGGCTTGTGAAAATGCGTCGCCTTAGGCTTGGTTCGTATACTGTTGTAGCAGCTTGTTCGTGTTCATTGTTGTTGCAGTATGCGCACCCCGCTTCTAACAACTTCATACCTGCTTTAATTTCTCATTGGTTGACGTTGGTTCTCTAAGCTCGTGATCCTGGTTTGGCCGATCAACATGCTCTTTTCATACACTATACTTCTTACTTTTCCTGTCCTTAACACCTAGCTGAGTCAGCCTTAACACCATTTGTTGGTGGAATTTCCTTTGGGCCCTCGTCCTTCTTCATATAATACCAGTGGCCATAACCCCTTAGGTTTCTAATTTTTTCATACTAGTACTATCATAATATATCGATTGCCCCCTAGATTTTTAATTTTTGCAAATAAGTCTTATCGTGATGTATATTTGGCTCTTTTTAATTTTTTTTGCATAAATCCTTATTATCAAACACAAAATATTATATTAGTCCCTCTCTAAATTTTATTTTTTTACATAAACTTTTATTATCACACACAAAATGTTATATTGGCCCCCTCTAAAAATTCTATCTAGCTTCGCCACTGTATACTACGATATTTTTTCTAAATGATCACCGATGCCTTTTGGCGTCAATACGGAGACTAACAAAGCCAACAAGCACATATGAAATAATATTTATATTTCTACTAAGAGTTTATTAGAGAGGACATTCTTATAATTTTTCCATCAAATAAAGTTTAGGGAGGATGTAAAATATTAAAGAGAGTGTAAATATAAGCTCCCATAAGAAAAATGATCATGAGGTTCCAACTCTTGACTTTATGGAAATGCTGATTGAATCCGAACAAACTAAGCAAATCTCTTGGAACGCATAATTTATCAAGATAATATAGGAAAAACATAGGTTTATCAAAATTTACAAAAAGAAAAAAAAAATTAGAAAAAGAAAATATCGTGCTTATTTGTGTATCAAGTAGTATATGCTCGGAAACAAATTTTACGATTTCTAATGTGAACAAAGTGAAAATTGCTAAAGCGGTTACAAAGAAATAAAAAAAAAAAAAAACATGGCGAAGGATGATAATATGATTTCGCAGGGATTCCCAGAATCTAAGACCAAGGGATGCGAGAGTGATTCCTTCCTCGTGTGGAGGTAAGGATGGGAGTATATAGTTGTTTCGTGTAACCTTAATAAATTAAAATTACTACAGAGTAAATAACCGCATAAGAAAATTACTAGGGATCCCTCAGTATTTTTCTATGTATACTTTAACCCTTTATTCTAATGTTAATCCGAACTTGACTCCAGTTTAAATTTTGGCATAGATCCTAGCTAGTGTGAATTTGGTTCGTCTAAATTGTTAATATTTATATTAATTATGCTTTATATTCTTTATATTTATGCTTTATTTAAGATTCTTTTACCTTCCATTCTATAATTTAGTATGGTTTTGCATATATCATATTTTCATGAGAAATATATGATAAGCAGATAAATACAGAAAACAATGCAATGAATGCATATTAATGCATATGAAATACATGCAGGGGCGAAGTTAGGCCCAAAAGGGTGTAAAATACTGTAAAAGATTTGTCATTGATTAACTCTTGATCGCTTAGAATAATTTTATTCGAGTCTTCAGAATATCATATATTTAGGGACTGAGACACCAACTTTTATGGTTAATCTAGACCCTTTTATTATCCTTGAAAGGTGGGTTAGTTTAGAAAAAAAGTGGGGGTGAGAAGAAGCAAAATGTGACATAGAGGTCCTTCAGCGTCACACACAGGAAAGTATATGCACATCCATCCACATGGGGTTTGGATTGGGTGATCATCACACAAGCAAGAAACATGAAACATGGATACATATTGAAAGGCCTGGTTTTCATCAGGTTACAAATCATGCATCTCCAGTTCCATGGAGTTAATGATTACTTCACGCCTCCATATATCTTCCTTTCTAGTTTTTTTTTTTCTCTCTTTATTTCAATCTGTTATATATGTATATATATATATATGGATGGATATATATACTCATTTGAAACCAGATACATCTCCTGGCCATCTTTGCAGAAATTATCCCCATGCCATGCCCATCGAGCTGTCGTGACAAGACCTTGTCCCTCTCTGTCCTTTTGTGGGAAGGTGTACACTTGTACCCCCTTTACTTCATCTTGTGATGATTACTAAAGCCTACCATTTACTTAATTCTACTACAATGTAGTGTTTGTCACTATGCCTCCATGTTTGATCCACAGAAACACATACTTAACCTTTCATCCTGCCTCATATATAAACCATATATACATTTCCTCTCTTTTTCTTTTTCCAAAGATATCCCATCCCTCTCCCACCCCCAGGAAAAAAAAAAAAAAAAAAAGAAGAAGAAGAAACCATACATTCCTGGTTTCAATTAATATTAACACCATAGTCGTTTGTTCTATAAAAGGAAAAAAAATGCCAGTCTTTTGTATTATAAGCCACGAGATACGTGTAGTACTTAAGTTTCAAACAAGAACTTCAGGAGAAAAAGAAAGAACATGTAGTTATTCCGTTCGTAGAAAAGAACAATAGCATCGTTACTGGGTTACATAGTACAGGAGAAGGAAAAAAAAAAAGAGAGAACTGAAAATGACTGTTCGAGTTTGTGAAGGGAAGGGGGGGGCAAGGGCAATATGTTGGGCTGGGGGCATTGAATGGTGGGTGTGTCAGCAAGTGAGTCAGTTACTTTATCAGGTGTGGGTGTTTAGGAGCTGGCAATGAATGCCTGGCTCTACCACTCACTAACCCCAGCAGCACACAATGTCCTCCTCCTCTGTCACTGCGTCCAGCGACCCTTAAAACTGCTATATATTCACTTATGATAATACTTCACTAGTGTCCCTAATTGTAGAGCAAAAGTGTTTACCTGTGCACTAATAAGAGTTGGTAGTTTTTATTTTTTAACATTCAAAACATTTGCACGTGTCTCTTCTAAGTTCTGATCATATGTGCAGGATTTTAATTTATCCCATGTTAAATAATTTTATCAAGACATATGCACTTTTTAACGATGATGTTCATTAATTTCATGTGTAACTGACATGACAGTTAATTACTCTTTACCCTTTGGGTTGAGTTGGTTAGGATGCCATTTCTTGGATAATCATAATGGATCTTTTAAAAGCTAGTTGGAGGAGCATTTGGGGGGAGTTGGGTGATTGAGTAATGTGCGTTTTTCAAAAAAAAGGAAAAAATTCTGATGAATACAATGAATATTGCTGTTGTGATTCCGTTAAACTCAATTGGCATTGGTTTTCTGCCCATGAGACTGGGGTCAGTTTGGGATTTGATTAAAGTGACTCACTAAACAATCGCCTTCTCATATATTCTTTCAATATTCCTAAATCTGCTCATGTGTCAATATAATTACCTACCAATTGAAAGTCATCACTAGCTTGGTGGCCAAACGGGAGGCTAACAAATGATTGGAGACAACAACGAAATCAACCTCTATTACTCTTTTTTTTTTCCCCTTCTTTTTGTGTGTATTTTGGACATTATTGCGGTAATTTGATTAGGGGCCTACCTTGATAAAGAATAAAGGGGAGGGGGGGATCTATGCCATAAAAGTCTTTGCCATTATTACCCATGTTTGCCATTACAAGTTACCATGTTTAAGTTTTTCTAATCGAGTCATTATAAGCAGATATCATAAGCTTTGACATTGACACATGCCTCCAAGAGCATATTATTTTGTGATCACTAAGGTCATCGGCATACTATTTCCTTGTAGTTTCTTGGGAGTTCGTTGCTCTACTACTTAACCAAGAATGTCGTCAATAGTGCACCAAATCATAGCTTACACATATTCCAAGAATCTAAACCGTTGACCTAGCAGACCTTCATATATTATCGTACCATTCAATAAACCAGAAGTCAGAAAAGTGGCTCGACCCCTCTAGAAGCGGGTCAGCAAGTCGGTACTCGGGAAATATATTGAATTCCTTTTATACATTTTCTTTTTGAACTGCTTCAACAATATAAAGAAACTACCATGGATTAACCGTAGAGATCAATAATGCATAAAACCTCCTCTTGGTATTCACAATCTGAACTAGGATGTTCTCACCATGTATTAAGAAGTTATGCAGTTGCATGTTTACTAATTTGGTAAGCACTTAAATTGTACATGTCAAGGCAAAAAATGTGCACTCTTAAGAGCCTAAATTTGCTAAAACGAGTGTTGGTGAACTTTGTCTAATTTGCCAATCAAAAGGAGCTATATGAAGCTTCTTCTTCTTTCAAAAGAAAGAAAAAAGAAAATTCAGGCGAAACAAGATTAAGATTTCGGACAATGGTTGATCAAAATGTACAACAACTAATAATGTGGACAATGGATTCATCCTTTTCTTATTTTATATTTACAATTTTCTATGTTACCTATTTTTTTAACTTCCATTTTAAAATCACTAACAGTATTTTCCTCTTAATACTACTAATCCTTGTTTGTCATTTTGGGTAGTTATCGTGGTAGAGTGTCCTTTTTTTCTCAACGCAAAAAAATATATATATATATGGTAGAGTTTCCTTAAGATGCTTACGCTATTTGGCCCAATATATGGGGAAAACAAAGGCATGCCTATGGTGTTAGGCCCAATATGGGAAAACAAAAGCATGAGAAAGTTGAAACACATAACCCATATGAAACCACTCCATGGCCCAAATGCCTAGTCTACCCCCACCCAAGCGAAACCAAAAGAAGGTGCATAGCTCAACTCGAGCTTGATTATGGATTAACCTAGACAAAAAAGGTCAAGCTTGATATAACCGGAAATTCCGTTGCTCAAGTATATTAATCGTTGAAGTTTATTTACAGAGGAAAAAATGGTGAATAATGCCCGAGACTGGTGAGTTTCATTATACATATTCTATGTGATTCTGGGACATTTATATGGATCGAGTTTTGTCTTGTGCGCTCGAAGATTGGTCATATAAAGGGTAAGGCGGATTTTCCAGACTTATTGGTCTTGGGCTTCATCTTTATATCCAAATCCCTAATAAGATAATGAGTTCGGATGGATTGAATTATATCAATGCTTGATGGAGCTTTCTGGGTTAATACATTTTACCCGGTACATTTGTCAGTGCTTGTAGTTGTAATTCTATTTGTACTCTTGAAGCAAAACAATGTTAAGCACATACGCGCAACTACTTCTCAATGGCTCTTTGTTTGCAAAACACTTCCAACATAAATTGTGAATCAAGCTTTTCCATCTCTCTTGCCGTTCTTCTCATGTCCACACGAGCTCAAACCCTACTAAATTTGCAAATGTATCACTCGTTTTTAATTCTTTTTTCATATTCAAGATGTGGTGCGGCTATTTGTTATTTACCACTCCGATTTGTTTTCTTTGGTTGGAGATTAGAAATTGAGCACCAAATCATTCCTGGTTGGAGGTTTTAGTACCTTATTCTTATAAAGAGCTAAGGTTCATTTATCTTCCATTGTGGTAGAAGGCTTTGGGCAATCGCATCAATTACTTGAAATATTGTGTGTGAGAAAATTTAGAAGCTTAATACAAACAGGTGATTCCTTGATCAGTTTTTTCGACCTTCCCTTCATGTAACTATGGTGGAGAGCGGGAACAGTAGCAACGATGGTGACGGCGACATCGTCGTAAGTGGTGACATTGAAGGAGACTGGGACGGACCTGATTGGGTTAGTTGGGTTGGGATGGACTTTATGCCATCAGTTCCAATTCATAGGCTAAGTTGGAGCAAATATCTCAAATGCGGATCTTTACGCTTTCAACAATTTTGTTGCTTGAGTTTGAGTAGCACATCCTGCATTAGTAGGATCCTTCTTTATGAGAATCGCTATCTTATTCTTTACTTTCAATCAGTGTCATCAGAACCAAAATGGACCAATCGGTTCAACCGGTTGAACCTTGATTCGGGCGCCATACTGGGTTTTTAAGATAGGAACAAACTAGACATTGACCCAAAAAACCGGATAACAAAGTCGATTTTTATTGACTCGGTTGAACCAGTAATCCGACCGGGTCATTTTTAAATCATAATTATACCAATTTTTTTAATTTTTTTTCTATTTTTACAAGAAAATAGTATTTTTGAATGAAAATTTTGTATTTTTAGACTTTATATTTATTTTTAGTTTATAATTATAGATAAATATAAATATACATGTGTTATTAAATTTTAATTATTTAATAATTATTATGCTGGTTCAATTACATTGAATTTCTGGTTCGAACCCAGTCCGACCAATGAACCATGATTCGGGACCTTTTTTGGGTTATTATCCGGTCCGGTTCGGATAACACTGTTTTCAAGTTTCAACTAGTGGTGTTAAGTTGGATATTTATATTATGTCATTTTATAATTATATTCTAGATTTGTCATGATATTTTATAATTATATTCTAGATTTGTCATGATATTTTAGTTTTCTCGGCAAAAAAAAGGAAGCAAAACAATGTTAAAACTTAAAACTTATTATTTGTGTTGTTAATGGTGGTGCTTTCTTATTTTCTTATTTTGTTAGTAGAATAATTAAATTCTTTACAGCTGTACCGCGGTATGATCATGCTTACGAACAAAATGGAGGCAAAAGCAATGGTGTGAATTAGCGATTGAGCTTTTGGTTTTGGCCAAATGTTGATCATTAAAACAAGTTCCAAGGTTGAAAACGCCGACATAATTTCTTACAAGAAAAGAAGAGAAAAAAATAAAAGACCTAAAGGAATGCAACTCATCAACTATACAAAGGGATGATTAAATTCCCAGAGGAAAGAAAAAAAGAAAAAGAAGCACAAATGGCTTCTCCTGCAAAAGATTCTTTTTGTTTGTTGGATAATATGTAGAGTATCTACAGGAAGATGAAGCATTCCAAGGAAACAAGAGGATTCTCAAGAGACTCATTCTCCTGCTGCCCTTGCTGCCATGAAACGCCGTCGTGTGCCTCCTCTTTCTCCTCCTCTCCCTCCTTCTCCTTCTCCTTCTCCTTACTAACGCCAGTCCCGACCCCCGTTTCCCTCGGCGGTCGTGCACCGCCTTTTCCAGTCACCTTCGCCGCGCCACCACCACCTCCCCCGCGACCCCTCCCAGTTCCACCGCCCGCCCTGGTCGCCGGTAACCTCTCCCTCCTCGCGACCCCACCAATGGACCCCACATTAGTCGTGCTAGCACCGGTTGTTGCTGCGGCCGCAATCCTCTTCACCGGCGGTCTGTCTCGTTTGGCCGCGGCCCTCGGCGGGTTCTCTCGGTGGCCAGTGTAAGGACGCTTTCTGGGGACCTTGGCCGGAGATCTGACGACCCTTCTCTTGCTGGTTGCCTCGTCGTCTCTTATCTCAGTCACGGTGGTGGTGGCGGTAGTGGCGGTGGTGGCCGTCGAGAGGGCGTCGTCGTGAGTGATGCTGCTGCAGCACATCTCCGAGGCCTGAGACACTTCTGGTGGGGTTTTCTTGTCTTGGGTTTTGCGTTGTGGCAGATTATGGTGCGGAGGTGGTGGTGACGGCGGTGGCTTGGGCTTACCGGAGGAGGAGGAGATGGGTGTTTCGGAGGAGAGTACTACTTCTTTAACCGTTTCTTGTTCCTCGACTGCTGGAGGTGGGAATCTGGTGGTGGAAGGAGGTTTTGGCGGAGGAGAGTAGCGGTGGTGGTTTGGGTGTTTTTTGGTGGTGGAACTGGAGCTAATACAGCAACCCATTTTGGTACTCGGAGTAGGAGGTGAATGGAGGAGGCTACAACAGTGGGGGAAAAAAGAGTATCAGGCTCGGTTTCAAATTTTTCTAACGGTTAGAAAATCTCTACTTGCCATTACCCAGTAGAAAAATGGATTTTGGAGCTATAGTTACTACCACTTACTGCCCCGGGCCAGAGAAATTGGTGGGGCGGATGTGTATACATATATACACCTGATATTAATGAGAATCAGAAACTGGGAATATAATTGGTGGGGTGGGGCTTTCACATCTATTTATTAGTAACAAGTGTGCGTTACACTGCTGGGTCGGAATTATGAGAGATTGAGGGACAGATCAGATGTAATCAAGTAGATTCTGGGAGAGGAAGAAAGATCTTTGAGTTGGATGGAGAAAAAAAGTGGTGGTTGCTGTAATATTAGTAGTATGATTGAGGAGGCTTTGATTGATTACCTTGTGAACTTTCCAGGACCGGAATGGAATTTGAAAGGCTTCCCGAGACAAACTAGGAACGTAAGCCTTAGCCTCTTGGCTTATGTCTTACCCAAGAAGAGTTCTTGTTTTTAACCCTAGAGGAAAAAAAAAGAAGAAAAAAGAAAAAAGAGACTTCTGTATGGCCAAGGGCACCTGGGTGCTCTCTCCTTTTGAGGATCCATGGATGGCATGGATCCCCATACAAACTCTGTGAGCCATCTCTGTAGGCCATAGATCTCCCATATCAGAGAATGGAGGGTGAAGATGGCCCTGGTAGGGGTCCCAAATGCTTAGCTACTAGGTGCATCCGCATGCTGGCTCTTCTTTATCCAATTGCCTATAAAGTTAAAGCCATAACCATGCGACCTTTAATCTTTTTTTTTTTTTCCTCTCCTTTAATATTTCTTAATAAGCTTTTGAAGAAGTAACTCGTCTCAAACCACAGTTAGTGTCAACGGCTGAGCTGACCAAACCAAACAGCAAAGACAAATGAACCACCACGAGTATCATGAAAACCAGTGCAATTACAGTTGGACCACCGACAGTTCCATGCACCAGATGATTCAGTGAATAACTCTGTATATATGCAGCTTTGGTCTTCACTACTACTACTTTGGTACCACCAGCACCAGTGGTTTTCAAAGGGATCTCTATAGATAAGGCTCCACTGTTTTAATTACAAGTGAAGGACATTAGGGTTTACGTGCACGACATTCTCTTCCTTACATCCCACCCACTCCCAGGCAGGGATGCAAATTAAAAGAGGGCGGGACCAACCACGAGGTACATAACATAATACAAAGGACTCAGTATCACCAATTAAAAAGTTAAAACAAAAATACAATTGCTAAATCGCCTGCTTTCATACCTTTATACAATACAGCAAGGGTCTTATTGGGCAAACGGCACTCGTTGAAGAATGATGATACAAGTTTATAACAAATTGGATTTACAACTGATAGGTTAGAATGGGCCCCTTTCATCCCGTATAAACCTGATGAGGAAAAGAACATCGAGGCCATGGCCTCTTACAAGTTGCTCTCACGAGCCTTATACATTCTCCCATAGCAGGATTTTGCCCTCACAATTAGAATAATCAAGCAAATAAAAAACATGAAGGGTTGGTGATCATATATTGATAGAGTGACAGACAACATCTACACAGAGACATTATGCACAGGAGATGCAGCCCGATCAGATTCTATCATGGATTTGATGTAGAATTCACCTGCCTTGTATGATGATCTCACCATAGGACCAGATGCCACGTACCGAAAACCCTGTATCATCCAAATAGCTTATGAGAAACACGAAGCAAGGCCCCACTAGATTCATACCAAATTATTTTCACAGTTTAAACTTGCTAAACTTTAGCTATGACTATGTTATTCATGAATACATACTTTTGGAAAGTCTGCATATCAACAACACATTGAATATTTCGGTAAATGTATATCTTTCACCAAGAAAAGAAAAACCATCATTGCAGTAAAACAAAAGGTAGCGAAAGAAGTAGAAGGAACAAGATTAGTTATAAAAAAAATAACCTAATCTGGTTTGGATAATTTAGAACAGAAACGAGAACTCATACTTTGTTAAGTTTCGTTTGAGGGACACGGAGGACAACATGAAGTTAAAGCAAAAATTATAAAATAATTCTCCTTCCTCCAATCCCCTAAATTTGGACAGAAGCATAGGGAATAGGGATAAAATGTTACCCCCTTCCCTTCCTGTCCAAATAGGATTCTTTCCCAAGAGGTGAATTCTTAACTCTCCTCTCTTTCCCTCCACTTTCCTCATTGTCTGGCATCCAAATAATGTGCAACGCTACTTAGATGGACCAACTAAGAAGCCAGAAAGCAGAAATAAGTTGGCAGAACTTGACTGTAGATCGGGAAATGAAAGTAAGAATCTACAGATTCCCATTCCCTTTCTTAACACCTAAAATGTAGTCTATGCATTCTAGCAATTCAGTTTCTTAGCATCCAAAATGGAGTTGCTTTACACAGAATTGTTGAGTAAAGATAAAGAAGAAATTCAGCTGTTACCATAACCATACTAGAATCACAGTAACATATAAAAAAGGCTTGCATAAAACCCAAATGAAGAGCACTACCACAGAACCAGCCCATGGCAGCGGAGAGATTTTTGAGAATGTCTATAACCTAATCAACATATTCTTTGAGTAAAGGGCTCAGACTAGATGCATTAAAAGCTTTAGCAGGGGATGGGGAGCATATAGAGAACATTAGTTGATGTTACAATTAGCAGCTACAACGTTAGACTAAGTAAAAAAATGAAATCTGAAAGAATTCCTTATTCAAAGCAAATACCAACTCCAAACTTGAAATCCATAAGAATTCCTTATTCAGGGCAAATACCAACTCGAGACTTGAAATATGCAAGAAACCGCTAGTTCAAAATGAATGCCAACCTGCCTTTTTCAGAACATAGCATTATGCATCAGACATTGGACTGCAAACAAACTAAAGCTTATGGGTGTTTTACATCGATGACACAATGCCTAGGCACACAAGTTAATCAGATAAAAACCAAGAGTTCTATACTTCTCGAAAGAAAGGACTAGAAGCGTACCATTTCCATGCCAAGAGTTCTATACTTCTCAAAAGCCTCTGGGGTAACGTATTCAGATACTGGCATATGGCGCTTGGATGGTCTCATATACTGGCCAAAAGTCATCACGTCAACTCCGGCTGCTCTTACCTTCTCCATTGTTTTCACCACTTGTTCAGGCGTTTCCCCACAGCCCAACATTATCGAAGTCTTGGTAAGAGTACCAGCGGGTGCATATTCCTTGGCCAACATTAAAACATCCAATGATTGCTTGAAGTTAGCACGACGATCCCGTACATGCGCTTGAAGCTCTTCAACAGTCTCAATATTGTGAGCAAAGACATCCAAACCAGATTTTGCCACTTTCTCAACACAAGCGGAGTCTCCTCGGAAATCAGGAACTACAAGGCCAAAACAGGGATAACAATAACAATAACAAAAAAAAAAAAAGGAGTAACTAAACCAGCACCTAAAATCCATTTCTTGTGGCATAGAGATATAGGAACGGAATGCAAGGCATACCCAGGGCTTCTATTAACATGTTCGGCTTGAGTGTCTTCAACTTGATAACAGTCTCGGCAAAATGGCCACTCCCTTGATCAGGCAAGTCGTCGCGGTCAACGCTGGTAATCACCACGTAATCCAGGCCCCAGGAAGCAATAGCCTCAGCCACATTGGAAGGCTCGTTGGGGTCCGGCGGGGGAGGAGTACGAGACGTCTTCACATTGCAAAACCTGTCATTTTTTTCCCACCAAAAAAAAATAACAAAACACCAATTTAGCGCTTACTAGTGACCAAAAAAAATGCTTCTTACGAAACGAAAAGGAGGAAAAAATTGGAGTAACCTGCAACCACGGGTACAGGTGTCGCCGAGGATCATGATGGTGGCCGTGGCGGTGCCGGTTTCGCCGCCGGACCAGCACTCGCCGAGGTTGGGGCACTTGGCCTCCTCGCAGACGGTGTGGAGGTTCAAATCCCTGAGCTTCTTCTTGATCTGGACGTACTTCTCGCCACCGGGGATGGACTCGCGCATCCATTTGGGCTTGGGGAGGGGCTTCTTCTTGGTGCCGACCTCGACGGAGTAGGCGAAGTCGGAGAGGGAAGGGGATTCGGCGGCGAGGCGGGCGCGGAGGCCGGCTAGGGTTTGGGGGAATTGGGGGCTGGAGGGAGCAGTGGAGGAGGTAGTGGGAGGAGAGGATTCGACGGCGGTGGAGGAGAAAGTGCGGGCGGATCTGACGGCGGAGCGAGCCAGGGAGTTGAAGCGAGACTGCATGGTTGCGTGTCTCTGTATCCTTCCCGCGAGGAATCAGAGTATGAGTAAAAAACGAGCGAGAGAAATGGGAGAGAGGAGTGGGGTGTTGTTAGGTGTGGTTAAACTTTGGTTGGTTTTGGTGGTCGTTGGTCGTACATGGATTTGCAGTCTGCGGCCACAGTGCTGCTCACGTGGATACCCGATAATCCGACATCCGCGTATACAAACAATTTCTTTTCTCATATAATGTTTAGAATTTTTATCATTAACATTTGCTGAGAATTTTCTCTTTCGAAAACATTTTGCAATATTGTTTTGGCTGTGAAATTTTAAATTTTTTTGCTAACAATGCCCCAATTCATGATTACTGTATAGCAATTATCCTAAAATATGTACAATAAACTACATACGCATCATTCATAATCCTCATTATTAATATGAACATAAAATCAATCAATCCATTAATGATTAAAAAATGAGGATCTTTAAATTATTAATAGCATTTGTGTGATGCTTGAATCCTCTATTATTCAGTTATTAATTATATATATATATCCATGATAATTTATACTATATACACGAAGTAGTTTAGGTAGTTCTAATGTATGTGTTGCACCATGTAATGTATAAAATTAGTAATTAACTTTAGATAGAACTTATTTTAAGTTTCCTCTCTTACTAGAGTGCAATCAACCATCATCATGTGGACATAAGAAAAAAAGAAAATGCTTATTTGTTTCTCCATTTCTTTTTAATACTATGTGGAAAAGAAAATTAAGCCTCGAAATTCTTCCGGATTATTATTAGACCTGACAATTTATATTCGCAGGTCGGGTTCATGTTAGGTCAGATAGGTAAATAAATATTGAACCCTCGATGCGATCACGACACGATTAATAATCAGGTCATGTCGATATGGATCCGCCAAAACGCGGGTCAGTCACGGGTCGACCTGCTCAACCTGTTTAGTTTTACAGTTTAGGAATTAGGTATCTATCTACACAACGGTTAAAAGACACAGTGTGTCCTTTCACTTTTTTTTTATTTCAATCTTTATGTCCTTTTTTTTTATTTCAAACATTATGTCCCCAAACCTGTTTGAAATGAACCAATGTCGTCCAAATTACCTCAAATTCCCGGTCATCTAATCACTGTTTGCCACGTGTCTTGAGAGGTCGGGGCCCGGCTGCCAGGTGGAAATTTTTTTATTCCCCTCCCTCTATGTTCCGAATTTTTATGTTTTGGAGGAAAAATAATTAAAATATTAAAAAAATATTATAAATAAAAAAAAAACAAAAGATTACAAAATTTGAAATTTAAGATTAACAATTAATTAATAAGATTAACTTGTCAAAATAAAATTCACCTACTAATTAACTTACCAAAATTAACTCCGCCCCGTTAAATCCACCCACTAAGCCCGCCCCTAATTAACTTGACAAAATAAAACCCACCTATTAATTAACTTACCAAAATTAAATCCACCAATTAAACCATCCCACTAAACCCGCCCACTAATTAACTTAACAAAATAAAAATCCTCACAAAAAAAACAAAAAACATATAACTCACGCATCCTCATCCTCTTCTCTTTCACTGATCATTGCTTTTCTTTTTCCCCACAATCACGCCCTCCATTGAACCACCGGTCGCCGCCGCCGCCGCTTCCGCTTCCCCCCTCACCCTCCCTTCCCTCTTCTACCTCTTCTCCAACGTCTGCTCCGTCCACCTCTCCTTCCGATTCGCCCCTCCCTTTCCCTACCTCTTCGCCCTCATCCTCCTCTCCTCCCCTTCCTCCTCCCCCGCCCGCCTCTTCTGCCTCCTCCTCGCCTCCTTCTCCCACTCCCTGAACGACCTCCTCCTCTTCACCAGGCGTCGCGTCCCCAGAGCCACTGGCCCTATGTCGCCGTCCAGCAGGTGCCCCCAATTCTCCCACCAATAACCTCTAACTTACAAATTAATAGTTTCTCCTCCTTTCCCCACTAGGGTTTTCAGATTTTCCCCTCTTTCTTTCTTTATTTTCTTTGAAATAGAAGAGCTACCGAATTTTCTCTTGGAAATGGAAGAGCTGCCGAATTGATGATGCTAGTGGTGATTTGTGTGTGTGTGGCGGTGGTAATCAGGAGGAAAATTGGGGTGGGGTGATATTGGCGAGTTGGGGGAAGCACGTAGGGTCTTCGATGAAATGCGTGACCGAGAATGTGCTGTGGATGTCTTTGCTTAAAATTAAAAAAATATTTTAATTTTTTTCCTCCAAAACATAAAAATTCGGAAAATATAGGGAGTGGAATAAAAAAAATTCCACCAGGCAGCCGGGCCCGCGCCCCCCCAAGACACGTGGCAGACAGTGAATGGATGACCTGGAATTGGAGATAATTTGGACGACATTGCTTTATTTCAAACAAGTTCGGGGACATAATGTTTGAAATAAAAAAAAAGGGACATAAACATTGAAATCGAAAAAGTGAAAGGACACACTACGTCTTTTAACCTTTACATAACCTATTACCTATTTAATTAGCTATTTCCAAAATTTGCATACATTAACACAGATGAGTCAAATGACCAATTACATGCTCAATTTCATCATTCAACATTTCATTTTTCAACAACAGGCTCTAATTTCCCAAAAAAAAAAAACTACATAAGCTCCAGTCCAAGAGCTAAAATTATCCATTCTATAATTCAACATAAGCATAGAAGCCTAAAATACTATAGAAAGTCAACATGACCAATTACTCATATCACAAATATTCAACTAAACATCTCTTTTCAGAATTTAAGGGTAATTGTAAATCCAACCAAAACAAGCAGTAAGGAAAACACATCACAAATCAGCAAACCATTTAACCACGAATATGGAATGAGTTGGAAACTTCTATTTCATCTATTTTCTTCTTAATCATCATTTGATACATTCAAATCCACTATTTTTTTTGTAAGCTTTTCCACCTCCAATTTATCAAATTCTACAAAAGAAAGATCACATCAGGACGAGTAATAGCATTAACTTTGAATAATAATTTAAAATTAACAAAGAAATAATAATATTACAAAACTTACATTGCTGGTGGCCATTGTCATAAAGCCAATCTTTTATACAAACCAAACCAAGGCTTCCACAAGTTCCGGTTTGAGAGAACTTCTATATTGATCAAGCACCTTTCCTCCACTGCTAAAAGCGCTCTCCCATGTAGTTGTAAATACTAGAATGACTAAAATATCGCGAGCCATGGCAACAACATCATAAAATCTAAATTGGTTTTTCCTCTAATATTGCAAAACAATTAAGCTTAGCTTCTCTATCAATTTTGAGCTCGTCCAAATACAAATCGAGTTGACTTTTTTTAGGAAAAGCATTTGGTGCTTTGAATAAATCAAATTCCTACTTGCATTCAGACAAGCAAATCGGACAGAAATATAATTAAAATTTAAAAATACATTAAAATATAAAACTACCATAAATTGAAAATTATGTACAAAAAAAAATACGATATACCATCAAAACATCTTTGGATACAGTAGATAGGTCCAAAACCATTATTCCTTTTATGACAACTTGAAGATGATGTTTGACATGTTTTGTCACAAAATAGTGTGCATAAAATGTAAATAATTTATCTTTATTCTTCGTAGCCTCCAAATACCCATCATGATCATAAACCCTCTTATAACACCAATTAGCAAAATAAAACTTATACTGTGGATCCAATCCAAGATTACTACCAACGCCAATAATGTATTAAAATTAGACCAATACTTGAAAAATTTCACAATCATCAATGTGCCAATGCTCTTCAAATATTCATTTTTTCCTTCCAACTCTTGTTTCAGTGCAACATATGCAGCAAACACATTAGGAAAGTATTGTTTCGATGTTGCATACTTATTTCCAAAAAATACAATTGTGATCTTATAAAACAACCCCAAAAATTTACTAATTGCTTCTAGTGTTCCCCATTCATCATCATTTGGACAATAAGTTAGAATCTGTCAACTTTATATAATTGAATCCACACTTATAATAAATAGTACTATCAAGCATAATAAGTGTGGAACACCATCTAGTAGGAAGATATTGCCTTAATTCTCTTTTAAAATCAAGGCAACAATTTTAGAATCAATGCAACAAAAGGCAACACACTCCTAAAACTTTTTTTTTCTACTTTGAGACCCTTTAATATACTTCATTGAATCATGAATCTTCCAGACAGCATTATCAATATATTTCAAACCTTCTTGAACAATCAAATTCACCATATGTCTGATGCGTTCAAATTTATAGTACTCGAAAACCTCACAACATAACACATAATATAACCACAAATAAACGCAATCAGTTATAACTACAAGCGTACAATGTACTGTTGTAGTGTAGCAATATGATTAAGGTCGATCCAAGGAACAAAGGAACTAAGTACTATCTAAATCGCAACTTATGATTATCTAGGCAAATCAATTAAAGATGGTGTAGGGGTGATGTCGAAATTAACAAATAAAACGAAATATAATTGCAAACTCAATCTAAAGTGGAGTTCTATCAATTTCTAAAGCAATTTAGGAAATCGGGATTCACACAATTACTTTCTAGGTTTATTATTAATGGTGTCGAAATTATCAAGGTTATGTGTGATTGTGGGCAATTGTTTCTAATGTCTTAATTGTTGATATAACGATAAGCGAAGTAAGGACTAGAGATTAAAGAATTCCATTCTTTGGAAACCAGCTTACATATTATGGCGTCTCTCCTGTAACGAAGCCTGTGTAGTATTTCAATTAACAGATGGTGGTCGAGGTCATTGATGGAAGTTGGCGCTGGTTTAGTAGACTTGGCACCTATGGCTACGACGGCGCAGCTATGCTTGGAGGTAGGAGAGGAAGCTTGGAGCTGCTTGTAGGTAGGAGAGGAGGTATATAGGGTTTTGCAAACTTGTAGGTAAGAGAAGACTAGAGTAATCTATGTGAAATCGACGGCTAAGAAAATAGTATTCACATTATGTCTTGTAATTATTATTAAAACTAATTCAATTTTTATTTTTTTTATGTTAACGAGTCTTGTACTCAAACACTTCAAACTATTTTATTTTAGAAGACATTCTTGAACCAAAGAAGCGATACCTGGTATCAAGTATGGCATTTTTATTTCCCTATAATGTAACAAACATATAGTATAGTCACGCACGGTTGTGGAGAGGAAGACATTCTTTTCGTTTTTGGCCTTCGTGGTGCTCTAATAAGGTCGGTGTGTGCTTTGTATCTCTACAGGTAATTGTTTGATGATGCTATTAATGATGTAATTATTGTGATGATGCCATAATAAGAACTACATAGGCTTTAAACCCGGTCACCAGGGTACTAGGTGGTTTCTAGTGGTGGAAACTCAAGCCCAATTACTTTTGTTTTTCTTTTTTTTTTTCAGTTTATTTTTTTATTTTATGTGATTAGTTTCCACACAACACACACAATAACAAGGCATATAATTCTTCTTCAATTGCACAAAGTTTCGCCCCAACATGGATGGATGCATAACACCTTTCCATCCAAGATGAACCCCTGGGCCCAATATCTTTGGTTCGCTAATTGGTTGCCTTAAATGGAGTCAATGGGATTCAAGAACGGTTTTTTTCCGAATTTTGTCCTATAATAAAATTCGGGTGGTGACTCCAAAGATATTGGGTGACGGTTAAGAAGAAGGTGTAAAGGAATAGGTGAGGAGATCCATTTAAATTGGGTCGGGTCCTCACACTGACCAGACTTGACACTTACATGACACCTCTAGCAAGCAAGAGGAGGTCTACAAACTGAATAAAAAATTCCAATCGCAGAGCCCCAAAACTAGTAAAACAAAAACTAACAAGATCACCACTTATTAATCAACTTGAACTACACATGCTTGGTAGTTATTCATAATCAAGTTGAGATACTATAAGAAATAAGGAATTAGAAACTTAGAGAGATGTCAAGCTTGCAAATTATCCAGATTTTTAAATCCCTAATAATCATGCATGAAAGTATAACAAAGATCTACAACCATAAATCAACAAAATTATAGAAATAATTAGAAGAATGAGAGAGACATAAAAGGCAAAAGAGAATAATGCAATTAAATTATTAGGGACAACATTGGTGAAAAGCAATAACTTATTCCAATTGATGCTTCAAGGCTTTCATGTATATGATGACATCATCCAACATACCAGCTCTGTCTTAAAATACAAACAGAGATCAAATCTATTTAGTTAGTCCCAATATATAGCAAGTACTGTTTGCAATTTGGAACTAGCTTCAATATTTGTTAAAAATAAAACTATGTACATGGACTTTGACCAAGTTTACACTCTTACAAATTACTACTCTTTCTCCTCAACATAGAGAGGAGCCCACCAACACTAATTATAGTAATAAATCAAATTAATGTTTATTTTAGGTAGTTATTCTCTCATTTCGGCGACAATTGCATTTTTCACAATTCCGAATCATGGGATCAGGACGACATCACTGTAATATTTAAATCATGGAAAAAGTTTTAATATACATATATTTTAATATTTTTTCTTGCGTTTTAGTCTTTTAAAAAAAATAATAATTTGCTTCTTCTTTAAGTTGTTGTTAGATGTTGTAAAAATGAAAAAGAAAGAATTCTAAACAAACAACAACTTCTTTTGTCTAAAAGATTAATTGAATTTTATATGAATTGATATTGACAATGGCCACCAAATTATCCTCTTCTTTGCTTCAAGGGTGAAGCGGTAATTTGATATGAACAAAAGGGTGAAGCAGTAATTAGCCTGATTCAAAAGCTACGATAAAAATGGTAAGTAGTATAATAAATTATGAAATGACCATTTATAATATATTTTTTTACCTACTATTAGTTAAGGAACTCATCCATAATAAATTATTAGTATTTATGTAAACCACCAAAATTAAAAATTTGTTAGAAAATACTTATATATTCTTAAAACTTATGTGGTTGTGTTTGTGTGTCTCTTGTTTTTGGAGATTTTTAAACTTTGATTGAAGAGAACATGATTGTGAGTACAAAACGTTTGTAGATTTCAGATTATCATGATTTTAAATCCCTTACAATCATGCATAAAAGTATAACAAAGATCTACAATGAGAAATCAACAAAATTATTGAAATAATTAGAAGAATGGGAGAGACAGGAAAGGCAAAAGAGAATCTGATTTAGTAATGCAACTAAATTATTAAGGACAATACTGGTGAAAAGAAATGACTTACTCTAATTGATGCTTCAAGGCTTTCATGTATATGATGACATCATCTAACATACCAGCTCTGTCCTGAAATGCAAACAAAGATCGAATCCATTTAGTTAGTCTCAATATATAGTAAGTATGTTTGCAATTTAGAACTAGCTTCAATATTTTTTAAAAACAAAACTATGGACATGGACTTTGACCAAGTTTATGGATATGCAAGTTTCCTGAACTTATTCATTTCCGCAGTGTAAAGGGTGGTATTCTCATAATCAGAACTATTAGATAAAGACATTGTACTTCGACTAGTTTTCATCCCCTTATGCAAGTGGTTTAGTGAAATGTCACTTTCATGTGCTCTTACAATCTATTTAATTAGCATCTCCTAGATTAGTAAAATAAGAAGAAATGCTACTGGATATGACTACTTAAAATGAAACCAAGAACAGTTCTATTTATACATTAAATGTTAGCCTCATATATATATATATATTTCCTGGCTGAATGACTCACTGTTGAGCCAGCACAAGTGGCCATACATGCCATCTTTTAAGGGATCATAGTTTTCCTGTAAAGTTGGATCTACTAGCTCATCATATCTACTGAATTGGTGAAGGTGCTCTCCTTGAGGGGGATAAAAAGCATCACGTCCCGAGTTCGAATCCCTAGTGCTGCAGCATGGTAAAGGATTTAATCGGGCGGAGGGAGTGATGTAACAATACCTGGATTTGGTGGGTCCCTCGGGGGGAGGGCCTTCACAAGATCAAACATCAGGTAATCTTTCTAACCCAACAACTAAATATAAGCTATACTTTCCACTAGTGTTCGCTTTTCAGAATCCACACAAACAAAAACCTCTAAATTCGCTTATATATATACTTTACTAAAGCAATCACTATTTGAAGCGCCCCGACCCGTATTTACCGTAACACAGTAAACACGTGCCGAAACTATTCATATTGATAGAACAGACAGTACAACGTGCAAATATTATACAACAGCAAATCATCAAATACATCTGTCACCCACACTCGGGGACCATTATTCAATCCAAACACAGTGCTCTCAGCAGCAGCAGATAGTATCAGTAATATACATATCACAGGAAATCAGCAGTACAACAATATAAGCAATAGAATAGCAGCGGAAGACTTATGCACATGCATCGGTGGTATGGATCCGGAGTCAGGTGGAGAAGAAGAACAGCAGCCATCGAACGTCGTACCTGAACTACGGAAACAACTTACCCTACGGGATGAAACCCCGCAGGCGAGGGGTGAGTCCGAAGTGCTCACCGACCAAGGATAAACAGTGATATGCAAGCAACCGTAATACTTAAAAGCAAACACAGGTAAGCAACAACATATCAACAACTGAAACAAGGCCAAAAGAATGCTTAATTATTATTACCAATTTTATCTTCCGGGCCCCCGTCACTGGACAAGCTAGGGTCGTACCTGGTAATCAATTAATTCCGGATGCTAGGTCAACAACCAATCCTCATATCAAAACAACCGGATATTCGGCATATCCGAGCCACAGCGGATATTCGGCATATCCGAGCCACCGCGGATATTCGGCATATCCGAGCCACTGGGTATTCGGTATACCCCAACCTCAGGCGACGTCATGCCAACCAGATATTCGGCATATCTGAGCCTCTGCGGATATTCGGCATATCCGAGCCACCGCGGATATTTGGCATATCCGAGCCTCTGGGTATTCGGTATACCCTAACCACAGGCATGACGGGCCAACCAACCAAACCCGACCATAGCATCCCAAAATTAATTTTCATACCATCGGGTCGTACCACTACTCTCCACATGACAATTATATCAACATCTCAAATCAATTCCAATTCCAATTCCATATTCCAAATTCTTTATCTCAATTTCCACAGTCAATAGTTCAACATCAATCTCAGCATATTATCCACATAGTCAATATCACAGTTCAAAGCAACAATAATATCCACAACAGTCAACCAGCAAACATTCAACAATTCAGCAGTTCAATCGAACAACAAAGCACACAAAGTATTACAGGCAACATAACAAGGGTTATCCATCCTCACCTTAGCCGATATCAACTATGGAATTGCTCAGCAAGTTCCAAGTCCGGTTCCTCAGCAAACTGCTCGTTGTCAATTCCTATATCAATCAAATAATATGCACATATAAGATGGTATGCAAATGTTATTCTAATACTGTATACCGTAAATCAAGTACTAACTCAGCTCGGTTACTCTCCCGGATTATTCCTCCGTTATTATCATCATTCACCATTTATCTCAAGTGCCAAAATACTATTCTATTTTTACTTCCACACCCGGGTACTATTCCGGTATTTTTTTCTACCTTGATAATACCCTTTCCAAAATTATTTCCTAGGTATGTACTTTCCAAAGTATTATTTCTACAAATTATTATTTTTTTTTCCATACGCTATATACCATATAATAATTTTTCTAAAATTATTTCCTCGGAATATTTATTTTCCATATACCACATACTTCCCCTAAATTTATATTTCCCAACTAATTCCACAATTATATTTTCCCTCTATTTAATTCCATATAATATTTTTCCAAAATTAATTTTCCTTAGAATATTTATTTCCATAGCATAATATATTTTTCCAACCTCATTTTTATTTTCTTCCATTTTATTTCTTTTTCCTAGATTTTATTTCCTTTCTATTTCTTATTTCTCTTTTCTTTTTTAATTAATTAATTAAATTCGGACTGGGCCCAGGGGTGCTGGCCCACATCCAAAACCCAAGGTCACAGCCCATCACCCAGACCCAAAGCCCAACCTAAACACCTAACCCATCTCACCCTAAGCCCAACACTAAGCCTAAAGCCCAACATCACTCCAACCCATCCAGCCCAACCCGATATCCACACGGGTCAACCCGCGACCCACATCTCATTTCCGGGTCGAGCCCCCTACAAAACGGGTCGTGCTCACCTTTGTGTTGCAGTGGCGGCGCGACGACGGATGACCGGGCACGGGGAGGCAGGCAGCGTGAGGGCGGCAAGGTGACGACACGGCAGAAGCGCGAGCAGGAGGCGGCGTCGTCGGTCACGGCGCGTGCGAGAGGAGACGGCCCGGCGGCACTCGCGGGTTGTCGTGACGCTGCGGTTGACGGGCGGTGTCGACTTGCAGGTGGTCCACTTGGCGGCGACGGCGAGCTGCAGGGAGGGCGGCGTCGCGGCAGGGAGAAGGAAGTGTGGACGGTGGTGCTGGCCGGTGTTGCAGGGCTCGGCGGCGGTGGTTTCACGAAGAAGAGAAGAGGTAGGAAGGGGAGGGGTGACGTGGCAGGGGTGTTAGTGGTTAGTTGTTTGTTGTTTTTGTTTTTTTTTTTTTTTCTTTCTCTTTTCCTGATTTCAAACGATTTTGCTGGAATGGAGAGTTTTTTTTTTTTTTTTTTGAATTGCTGGAAACGAATTTGCAGGAAGGAAGAAATGAAGCTGGTGGTGAAGGTGATGAAGTGTACTAGGAAGGCAGAAGGAAAATAGACTTATAGGCAGCAAAATTATTGATAAGTCACAGGCTGAATAGGAATTGGCGGCTGAATAATTGAACTTCAATTATGCAGTTACTATGCTGCATGTGAAGTGTGGCCCACCTGGACCAGAAAATATCCGGTATACCCACTTGTCTTATTTCTGGTCCGATAATTCGAGAAAAACCCGGCTTTTTCCGAAGATTCCCGGACCCGGAAAAATCCCAACTTGGTCCGTAAAATCCGCAGAAAATTCCCGAACGTGGGGCCATGCTCGATTTCGGAATCCAATACTCAATTTACCATAATTTAATTACCCAAGATTAAAAATCAATGGTAAATTACTGTACATTAACTTAAACAGTCCCGGTAAAAATGAAATTTTTACCTGGGCTGTTACAGCCTACCCACCTTAAAAGAATTTCGTCCCCGAAATTCACTCCGAAGCTGTGAACAAATGCGGATACTGAGAACGCATATGCTCCTCAACTTCCCACGTGGACTCATTCGCAGAGTGCTTGCTCCACTTAACCTTTACCATCGGAATAACTCTGCTCCTCAACTGTCTGTCTTCTCGGGCAAGGATCTGCTCCGGCATTTCTGTATATGTCAGATCCTCTGCGACCTCAACATCCACTGTAGTAACCACATGGCTCGGATCTGATCTGTACCTCCTCAACATGGAAACATGGAACACATCATGAATCCGTGACAACTCCTCTGGCAAGGATAATCTGTACGCCAGGGGTCCAATCCTTTCCACAATCTCATACGGTCCAATGTACCTGGGACTCAGCTTCCCTCTTTTCCCGAATCTGATTACACCCTTCCAAGGTGCAACTCGGAGGAAAACTCGTTCTCCCACTTGGTACTCCATCTCTCGACGATGCTTATCGGCATAGCTCTTCTGTCGGTCCTGTGCTGCTCTCATACTCTGCTTAACTGTCTGAATCTTGTCAACAGTCTGCTTAACCAAATCTGGACCAACGATCAAACGGAGACCTTCCTCATCCCAGCAAACTGGACTTCGGCACTTCCTTCCGTAAAGAGCTTCAAACGGAGGCATGCCAATACTGGAATGATAACTGTTGTTATAGGCAAACTCCGCCAAAGGTAGGTACTGATCCCAACTCCCACTGAAGTTAAGAGCACAAGCCCTTAGCATATCTTCCAGTGTCTGAATAGTCCTCTCCGACTATCCATCGGTCTGAGGATGGAATGCAGTACTAAAACTCAGCTTCGTTCCCAAAGCTGTTTGCAGACTTTTCCAGAACCGTGATGTGAATCTCGGGTCTCTGTCTGAGACTATGGACTTAGGAATCCCATGTAGTCTCACAATCTCTGCAACATACTGCTTCGCTAACTTATCCAAAGTGTCTGTCTGTCGAATGGGAAGAAAATGGGCCGATTTTGTAAGTCGATCAACGATAACCCAGATGGCATCATGCTGTCTCCGGGTCAACGGTAATCCAACTACGAAATCCATCGTAATCATTTCCCACTTCCACTCTGGCACTGACAAATATCTCATCTTCCCAGCTGGAGCCTGATGTTCAGCTTTCACTTGCTGGCAAGTGATACACTTAGCCACATACTCGGCTACATCCTTCTTCATGCGTGGCCACCAGAAATGACTTCTCAAATTCTGGTACATCTTGGTGCTTCCAGGATGCATAGCATACGGTGTCATGTGTCCTTCTTCTAGAATCTGTCTACGCAGATCACCAACACTGGGTACACATAGACAATTTCCCAGCATCAATGCACTATCCTCCGCTATGTGGAACTTATCTTCCTTTCCACTACGGACTGCTTCCTTCAGCTTGATCAGGTCGGGATCTCCATCTTGTAACTCCACTATCCAGCCTCTCAGGTTAGACTTGACTTCAATATGTGTCAACAAAGCTCCTGTCTCATCCACTGACAAATCAATTCCCATCTTCCTTAACTCAATGAGTGAGGACATCGAGTAGGTCGTGGAAGCATCTTCTGGCTGTCTCCGACTCAAAGCATCTGCTACAACATTAGCTTTTCCAGGATGATACTCAATAGTACAATCATAATCATTCAGTAACTCAACCCAACGTCTTTGTCGCAGGTTAAGCTCTTTCTGAGTCATGATGTACTTGAGACTCTTGTGATCTGTGAAAATCCGGCATCTCTCTCCAAACAGATAATGTCGCCAGATCTTCAAAGCAAGGATCACTGCGGCCATCTCCAAATCATGTGTCGGGTA